>JAWWEF010375114.1:0-11725 GCA_035582665.1 Siren reticulata | reverse complement strand
ATGGAGTAGCAGTCTTTGTAGATGACTGCTACACCTCCGCCTGTTTTGTTGGGGCGGTCCCTGTGGTGGATGAGGTATTTGGGTGGGAGTAGGTCAGGGATGATGGGGGTGTGGTGTGGTTGAAGCCATGTCTCTGTGAGGAACAAGAAGTCCGGTTTGTGTATGGTGATGAGGTCCTGGAGTTCGTGTGAGTGTGCTGGTGCGGAGTGGCAATTGAGGAGGATGCATGTTTAAGTGAAGAGATGGTTGATGGAGGGGATGCTTGCATGGGATGTGGATGAGGTTGGTGGTGGAGGGGGCCATGACTGCACAAGTGCAAGCAGGGGATGATGTTGAGCAGTGTGTGTGTGTGTGTGTGTGTGTGTGTTGGAGTTAGAAGATAGCACTCACGGTTTGCATAGCAGAGTGGTGTGGGGAAACATCAATGCAGGATGCTACAAAACATGCAGCAAATAGCAGCGGCAAGCGCACAGCAAGCAGCGAAGCACGCAGAGTACATACAGCTTTCCGGGCAGCCTGGTGTGCCCTTCCATGTCCTGATGGGTCACGATGGGGTAGAAGAGGCCCTTTAAGCTTGTCCCTTCATGCGGTGCCCTGAGCGCGGCGCTCAGGCCTTCTACTATTTTTATGGCCGCCTGTTTCAGTGCTGGCCAGGAAGTCCCTCCCCCGCAGGCTCAAACACTGCTGGGACTTGTAGTCCCATTGCTGCAGCTTACCTGGGGGTGGGATCTCCCAGACCTTAAACACTGGTGTCCTGTGGGTGTCCCCGGGGGGGGCACAGGGGTCCGGGGCACTGCTTGTGGGTTACCCCAGGGGGGGTTGCAGGGGTCCAGTGCACTGCTCGTGGGTGCCCCCGGGGGGGATTCTCCAAATCCCTGCTGGAACACCGATACATGGTCACTGAAGTCTTGCAACGCCTTACACTACACGGGTTGTATGTGAAGATGGAGCAATGCACCTTTGAGCAACCTCGTGTAGAGTTCCTGGGGCACTACATCTCTGCCCACAGTATCGAAATGTACCCCAGAAAGGTGGAAGCCATCATGCAGTGGCCGCAACCCTTGACTATGAAACAACTCCAGAGGTTTCTCAGCTTTGTGAACTTTTATCGCAAGTTTATACAGAACTTTGCAGAGACCACACGCCCGTTAAGTGATTTGACAAGGAAGGGTAGTGACCATATGAACTGGTCCCCTTCTGCCATCCATGCCTTCACTACCCTAAAAAAGACCTTTTCCTCAGCTCCCATTCTACAGCATCCGGTGGAGGATAAACCATTTGTTATAGAAGTCAATGCATTGTATACTGCAGGAGGTGCGGTCTTGTCACATCACGACCCCAACACTGGTTCTCTCTTGCCTTGTGCATACCATTCGTGCAAATTTACTCAAGCCCAACAAAACTACATTGTTATTAACAGGGAGTTTCTGGCAGTCAAGTTGGCCTTCGAGGAGTGGTGGCACCTCCTCGAGGGTTCCTCTAATGTCATGACTGTGTATACAAATCATCGCAATCTCAAATACTTGAACCAAGCCAAGTGACTCAACGCGCGCCATGCCCGTTGGACACTTTTCTTTTATTGGGTCTCTTTTCACATAACCTACATCCCCGCATTAAAGAACAAAAAGGCAGATGCTTTATCCCGGATATATGAATACGGAGCTGCTCCGGTGAGCCACAAGCATATTCTTGAACCCGAGAAAATAATTGCAACTCTGTCCGTCAGTACCATGACAGCTATCATAGTAGCACAATTGTCCTTGCCCAACGATATCCAACCACCCACTGGTCGTCTCTACGTCCCAGAGCCCCATCAAAAAGACCTGTTTTTGTGGTTTCATAATTCGCTTACCTCAGGACATCTTGGAGTGGCACGCACTCAGGAGCTACTCTCCCGAAACGTCTGGTGGCCTATCATGCCTAAGGATGTATTATCAGTTGTTTCCACTTGTCCTACCTGTGCTAATTACAAAGCAACTCACCAAACACCCTCAGTTTTGCTCCATCCATTGCCTATCCCATCTTTACCATGGACCCATCTGTCAATAGACTTCATTACTGACCTACCTTCATCCAAGAGCCACACAGTCATCCTTACAATTATCGATCGTTTCACGAAGCAATGTATCTTCATTCCCCTTAGACGCCTACACAATGCTAAACAACTTGCTGACATCTTTTTGCGAGAGGTCTTCCGTCTCCATGGCCTTCCTACCCAAATAGTCTCTGAACATGGCCTTCAAGTTGTGCCGGATTCTGGAAGAATTTCTGCTCAAAACTCAGGATCTAGGTAGCCCTCACTTCAGGCTACCATCCTCAAGCCAACGGCCAGGCAGAGAGGGCTAACCAAGTGATCAAGAACTATTTTTGCCTCAACTGCAATGCCACCCAGGATGATTTGTTTGAACTGTTACCGTTGGCAGAATTTGCCACAAACTCCTTGATGCAAACATCTTCTGGCTTCTCTCCTTTGTTCGTGAATTTGGGTTACAACCCATGCAGCCTACCCATGACAATTTTGGATTCTTGTATCCCAGCCATGGACACACTCACGCAATGCCTGGTTTCGTGTTGGACTACATTCAGACAGCGGTTAACCGTAGTGCAGCACCATCAGAAAAAGCAGTCAGATACGCAGTGGGTGCAGCCACCGGCCTACCTACCAGGTGACTTGGTTTGGTTGAGTACCAAACATTTGAACCTTTGAGTGCCCTCTAAACATCTGGGTCCTCACTTTGTGGGTCCTTTCAAGATTTTACAACAAGTGAACAGTGTATCCTTTACCTTAGCTTTACCCACCTGCATGAAGATATATCCCACCTTTCATGTGGCCCTACTCAAACCCTTCCTCACAGACCCTTTTTCCCTGGACCACTGACCAACCTGCCCCTGTCTTAGTGGAGGGGATTCCCAAACACTGTGTCAAGCTCTTCTTTGATTCCCATTTTCCAGAGTTCCTCCTTGCAGTACCTGCTGGATTGGGTGGGGTTTGGTCCTGAGCAGAGGTCCTGGGTCCCTCCTTGGTTCGTGCCTTCCATACGCGATTTCCCCTGAAGTCTGCCCCAGGTTCAGGGGGGGCCCTCGGGTGGGGGGTACAGTGGGCCGCTGGTGCCCCGGCCGTCCTCGCCGGAGCACGAGCAGGCACTGCCACGGCAACTCGCATCTGGTGCAGCCTGTCTCCGGACTCGCGATCACGTTCAGAGAGTTCAAATTATGGGAAAAAATCTTTGAAGGGACTGTCATAGCTATTTAAAATTATGTAATTCAACAATTCTGTTGAGACCATGTCCCCTCAAAGGGCCTAGACAGTACTGCCACATCACTTCTCTCTGACCCCGTGTCCTGATGTTAAAGTCATTAATTTTTTAAAATGAGAAGAACTTAAGTGCATTTGGTTTGCAATCATGTTGAACTCTGCAGTGTTCGCTTAGGGTGTGTGATCTAAACCCTTTCCAAATATTTTTTAAATGTTCTTCTATTCTAGTCTTATGTTTTCTAGTCATTATTCCAACATATTACAGACCACAGGGGCATTTAATATAATAAATGACCTCTGTGCTGTCACATGTTAAAAAACTATCAATTATAAAATTCTGTTGAACTTCTGTTGGATAGCCCTTATCCAGGAACCTCTGTTTTAAGATCGTAGTTTGTGCCACAAAATCATTTGAATGAGTGCAATTTTGCCTTATGCATTGCATTTGGTCTTTAGGTATTGCTTTTAACCAGATGGGGTGGTGACAGCTGAGACTGTCAATATAACTGTTGGTATCAACAATCTTAAAGTTGTTTTTTTCTGCCAGTTTTATTAATTTCAATAAACTTGAAACCAATGACAACAAGGTCCATGCTATTTTCCAATACCAAACAGGGTACAAAGGAATTATAATGGCCATTAAAAAACACTGGCCAATATTAATGACCGATGATATACTCCAAAACATTCACGACATACAACATAAATTTGTATTTAGGGGAGCAAAGAACATTGGTAACACACTGGTGTAGAGAAAAGTAATGTGGCAGTACCATCTAGGCACTTTGAGGGGACATGGTCTCAACAAAATTGTTGAATTACATCATATTCTATAGCTATGACAGTCCCTTCAAAGATATTTGCCCATAATTTGAAACTCATTTTAACAATATGGGTATTCTGTCACTAGCCTTAAGGTTCTTCATGATTTATAAACAACACCAATTAAGTTACTGTATATTTATATTTACGTCACTATGAAAAGTGTTTCACATGATGATGTTTCTTTTACAGAACAAACTGTACAGGACAGATTTGACACTAATAGCTTTTGTAAGCTTGGTCATGTGTTTGTCGTGCCACTGTGGTAACTGGATGGCCAGTACACACCTTGATTAGTTAAGTCTGTGTAGAACTCTTACATTTGAACTTCGAATGCAGTATATCTGTGAACGCCATAGATCCAGACGGACAGCAATATAAAATAAAATAACACCTGTAGAGTTTATTCCTTACCAATTTGTATTCCTTTTCAATTCCATTTTTATTCCTTTTCAATTCCTTTTTTAATTCTTTTTTAAAGTATACGTTTATTGTGATCTCTTATTCTTACGATCTTTTCACCTTTTTTCAATCATTTTCCTTTATTCCCAACATTTTACACCCCTCCCACTCATCCTGTTTCATCATGCCTCTCTTTTTTAATTCAAATTTGGAATTTCTGATGATGACAATTTCACTTTCTGAAATGTGAATCCAAGACCGGGCTAATTGTAATTCCCTTATTCTTCTCATTCTGATTTATCCATAGTTATAATCAATTTTACCCTCTTTTAAACTCTCAGTTCTCCCCTTTTTTCTCAAACACTCAATTTTGATATTTCGTATGAAGTTTGCAACATTTATACACTGTTACACCTAAGGGGTTGGAAGCATTGGTGTAATGCTATTTGAATTTATTTTCTATCTCAATAAAGTTTCACAAAATGTTTTTTTTTCGAATTCGGCAGTTTTTTTAGAATTTGACATGTTTTCAAAATGGTTGCGGTGATCCACGTGAATCCTTGGCATTCCTGGTAATGGTATATATAGGGAGGGTAAGTCTTGGCAGTTATTAACCACATCATTTGTACTCGAGAAAGAGGAGTGGACAGGTGTCCTGTTTCCCTCGAAATGCGCTGTTCTTTTGAATTATACCCCGTGGAACTGATTGTGGAAGCGGCCAGCCGGCACGGACCCGCTCGAGGGGTCTGGCTTGTATTTACTGCTGAATAACCGCTGCACATGTCTCAATTCCCACCACACAACGAACAGGCTTGCAGGTTCAGAACTCTTCACGATACACTGTACTCGTAGTTCTACATCTTTCCATCGAGATCGGAAAGGTTTACCTCAGCTTCCACCATTACACGAGCCCCCGGGAGGGAGCTCTGCATGAGTCATTCATTTCCCGCACTGTGTGGCTTTGATTGAACAAGCTTGAGACGCAGCGCTAACGGCATTTCTTCAGCGATATTTACTTTCCAATCACTCTCCTTTCGATTTAACAGACTCTTGTTAGTTTGATTTTATTCTTGATTCAGGAACATCAGCCCCCGAATCTTCATATTCGGGAACATCACGCCTAATATCAAAATTTGGGTTTTTGTTATTTACATCATGCCCATTACAATTTTGATTGGCCACACTGTGAGAGGAGTATTATCAATTAGAACACCAAGACACAAGTGCTAGTAGTCCCAAATGTCCTTGCTTTTTACTACACATCTATTGAACATATGCAATACTAAAATATTGTTAATGGTTTATATTGTGCAATTTCACAGTGATTTGTATTGATGCTCGTTTTTATTAATTTTTCTTGAACAATTTAAGTTTTTTAACATTATTGAGATTTTTTAACTGGTTTTCCCTCTATGAAAATAAAACTAGCAAGTCCAGTGCACACCTTTAGTACAAACAGCAATCTGTAGGCACTTCGATTGTGTGCAATTTGGCTTTTAATAATTTGTTCTTTCAGGAATTTGATTAAACTATTTTTGTGTAGGATAACAGTCTACTTTTATTTTATGCTTATTTCATTTTATTTTATTTTTTTTGTGTTCCATTTCTTTTATTTCTTTTACATTTCATTCATATTGTTTATTCGCTTATTTATCTGTTTTTATTTTGTTCGTTTTCCCTTTTTATCCCATTTTGATTGGTACCTCTCTGTTTTTCACAACTTTCTCATATTTAGGGACCTGTTGGGTCTTTATATGTGCATTTGTTTAGATGATATTTTGATTTATTCACCTACTCAAGAGATGCATCAACATCATCTTGCTGAAGTTTGGTCTCACCTTCAATAAAATAGATTCATGCCAAGCTTGAAAAGTGTATACTGAGACGGAGGGCAGGCGCTCAATGATTGGAAAAATAGATGTCAACAACCAAAGTTTCAATATTGAATAATGGGGAAGGTGTAGACTCGTATCTTATTAGTGGAGTCCATCAACAGGAGGGCACTCAATCCAGGTGATTGTTTGATGACCCACCCCAAAAAAAACAATGGAGAGGGCAGGAAAAGGGGGAAAGGGGAAAGGGGGAAAAGGGCAGAAGGAAAAAGGGGAAACCCTATTAGTTATATGTAGAAAGCAAATTCCCAATGTGAATGAAAGGGGTCAGAGGAGGGAAAGGGGGTCAATACCTTCAATGAAGGAAGATAACTCCTAAAGTCCCAAACCAGGATGAATAAAGGCCTCTCTCTGTGGATAGGGTTGTCCCCAGAGGATTCTTGTCCTCTTCTGTGAACAGTTTGTATTTCAGAACGAAAACCCTGTGGATATTCCGATGCACAGGGAATATTCCAAACAAAGCATGACAACCATGATCTGTAGGGATACCAAATGGAATGGAGTGATAAAGTGTTGAAGGAAGAAACATTACTGTCTAGACAGCGGCACAATAAAACAACTACCTGCATGATTGAATGATGTGCCCAGTGGTTTGATCTGCTATTCTGACAAACATTTGGAGTCCAGAAATCAACCAAATGAAGGGAGGGAACTGAACAGTGAGTGCAGGGAATCGCTAAGGGCAAACCATTCCAAATGGGGTCAAAAAGTACCTTGGTGAGATCCTGAAGCGTGTTCAAATTTTTCAGACTTATGTCGAGCTCAAAACCCTGTCTAGGGGATGTGAGGTGTAACCTGAAAGTCCTCAGTAGAATTCTTACTGGTCACAGTCAGTGGTGAGATTGGGGGGTGTACCAGGGCAGTGCTGAGGGGGTCTGTATTCCCTGAGTACAGGGAGTGACAGGAAGATGGATTTTAACAGGCTATGGAACCCCTTGGTTTGCCCAGGACCCTATAGCCAACCAGAGAATTCCGCTGATGGAGAAAACACTGCCATTTCACTTTTGCTAAGAGCTGTGCCGGCCATTTTGTGAAAGAACCACCATTTTGTAAAATCAGGCACATGGCGGTTGCCATTTTGTAAACTCTGTCCATTTTCTATCTCTATATACGCTTACACGCTTGAATTAAATATTAAGAAATTAGAGCAGAACAGTGGAGAGCATGGCTTGACACCTGCAAGATTACTTAGTGCCAAGGAAACTGTTTACCAGAAGCAACTCACCTGGGAAGCAAGGCTAAGCTCATCTAGGCTGCAACATTAAGGAGACAAGATGCATTTTCAAGACCAGAGTACAGTGAGCACCTGAACAGACCATTGTTATTAGCCTGGGAGCAAGGGTGATAACACCAGGCAGGTGCCCAGACATGTCAGAGATGGACAAGGACCCTGATTGGTACAGCTCACACGGTTAGGTCATTTTACATCAGAAATGGGGAAAGCAGTACTATTGGTTGCCATTTACATAGTAGTGTGATTAAATGTATATCTAATGTATTTTTGTGTGCATCAAGGGGCATGGATTATGTTAATAATGTGACCCAATAAAAGCTCTTGCATTTCCTGAAACAGAAGTGATCGGTTCTGTCCAGCCACCTTTTAAGCTGTTCAGTGCTACCTATCTCTCTCAACGCTGAGATTTAAATAAATAATTATTTCATATCACACTTGGTCCAGTGTTGATTATTGGATTCACAGCAATAGCTCCATCAGCTTGGTGTCAGAAGTGTGAGAGGTCCTTGATGTCAGAAGTGGGATGTGCAAAGGCCACTGCACCTGCCTTCTGCCCAGGGCTATTGCCTTGACTGTTCCTGGAATAAAGTGTGTACAAACTTAGGGACCTCGTTGTCCACATTCTGGGGACTCAGTGTCGGGGTTCTGGGTTCAGAACCGGGTTAGGGTGCCTTTGATCCTCTCATTACTCTTTGTTTTCCTGTTCTCTTCTATCTGCTTACAATCATACATGAACGCACGCATTCATACATTCATATGTTTCACATTCATGTTTGGGTTCTATATCTTTCTCTTTTCCTTTCCTACACTTTGCATTCACAATCGGCATCGGGAGTACTTAAATGTGTCACATGAGCGTTTTCTCTCTCTCTCTGGGGGGGAGGCCCCCGTTGTGTGTGAGCACGGTTACATCCCTTGGTCCCGCCCTTCACTCCGATCCCACTCTCCATTGGTTCCCACTTTGGGGGGGGTGTCCCGTGGGTTGGTATTTAAGGCAGCTGGATGATAGGCAATGTGTTTCATCATAAACTCATGGTTTCCTGTGACTTCTTAGAGAGTTGTAGAAGTGGGTCAAAAAAGCGCAAGCCCAAGCTGCTTCTATCTCTGAGGTGGCCAACCTCCTATAATAATTAGATGGAAAGACAAAACATAAATGGGGACAGAAGCGCTAACTAGATTAATGGGCGTTATTACAGTAAAACAGTTCAAAACAGAGTAAGGCAGACTTCACTAAAACAATGTTACTGATGGCCTTACCTTGATTATGTCACTGTATGTACACTCGAAAGGGTATAGACAAACCGCTTTGATAGAATTTCCCAGTACTTGGTAATTCTTTTTAATCCCTCCTAGACGGTATTTTCTAGGTAGAAAACAGAAATAAGATTACTGCCCACCTATCTGCTACTATAGATGGCCCCAGTAATTAATGGAAGTCCCCAATACAAGATGTAATAACCTTGGCACCGGATGGTGCCTGATGAGCGGGATAGATTCTACGGGATTGGAAGACCTCTTCCTCGTATGTAAGATTCACCAAATGTCGATAAGGTGACTTCCTCTATTTCACTGGGGTTCCAACACAAGGGCTAAGGGAGAGCAAACCAAAATAGGTCAGGATTAAAGGAGCAAAGTGGGGAACAAATAGAAAATGGGGGAGGGGGAAGGGAAAGGGTAGAGGGGAAGGGAGGACTGAAGGAACAGATGAAGGACTACTAACGTACACCCAATTACTTAAAGACTTATCACATGGGTTAGTACCTGCTGCTTCGTGGAAAATTCCACGTGCTGGAGCTGTATTCTTACAGTTTGCTCTTAAAATTAGTGCTAGAAGCCAAAAAGAAAAAGAAACTTAACAATCCAATTTGACACTATGACAACTATTAAGTATGTGGTGCGGTTAAGGGGTGATGTAAATACCTAATTTGTTGTATCAACAGGTGCTCTGGGCCCACACTGGGGAAAATTGAAATAGATGTACTCGCTGCACCAAAAAGGGAAATGGGGTAAGGACCTCGTTAGTGATGGTACTAGCAAACTTTGCCTTCTATCCGCACCATATAACCATTAGTATTTCTACTTACGGAACTGTGGGTGAATGGCGGGGTTATAACAGACTAAAATAAGATCGGAAAAAAATTCTCCACGGAGGAGTCAAAGGTGCGGCCGTTGAAATTGCACGGGAACTGATGGAGGGGAAGGAAAGGGGGGGGAGGGGGAGGGAGGAAGGGAAGGGAGGAGGGGAAGGGAAGGGAAAGAAACACGGAAAGAAAAGAGTGAGAGATCTGAGTAGAACGAAGATCAAGGGGAAGGGCACGGGGGGCAAAGAAAAAGGCAAAGGTGGAAACCAATGAAAATGGAGAAAGAAAAACAGGATAAATCACAAACTAAAACTAACAGACAAAAAAGGGGGGGGGGAGGGGAAAAAACTTTGCTGCAGCACTCACCGTGGTGTCGTCACACCACGCTGGATAAAGAGCCGCCTCTTGGGCAAACAGCGAGCTCGCAAAATGCCCAGGGGCTAGAGGGGGACAAGAGAAAGACAAATTATTGAAAAAAACCAGGGAAAAAGAATTAAACCTAGGAAGTAAGGGAGGGGGGGGCAGGGATCTCAGATAGGATGGGGGGGTGGACAAGGAAAGGGGTGGGGTACGGGATATGCCGACCAACGCGTTTCGCAGTATACAATACTGCTTCTTCAGGGTCTATCAATGAACGTCGCACCAATCTTCGCTCCTCTGATTTTCTCATATCAGGATACGTAAACGTCGCGCCGGCCATTTTAAGCCATTACCGCGTTGCCATACCGACAGGACGCTATTCTTTTGCGTGGACGCTACTCCTACCAAAGGGAACTTACCCATGCGACTACATCGCCAAGATAATCCACCTAATTATTACAGGGTATGTGATCCAATTGGATCTAACCAATTCTATTGAAATATTTTTCCATTACTCACTTGCACATAGTTCACCAAAAAGCCAGCGTTCACCAAACGAAATGCGGTACGCTAATCACATATACGCTGATCACTTCCGGTTCCCCTCGCCCGAAACTTCTGATTATGTCACCGGTCATTTTGAATCCATGGCAACTTTGCCACGCTCCCGGGACGCTAATCTAATATTACCCCGCATTGCTAAACATAACACTGTGCATAGCAAACACTATTGTCCTAGTGTTATCCCGATAGTAATACCCAGCCATATTTTGCCCAGCTATTGTATCACTGGGTCATACCCAATGATCACATTACCATGCTGATTTTTTCACCTTTAGTTAATGGTTCGCCAGGTTTCCAGCATGGTTTAAACTTAATTATGATGCACTATTCATATTACACGCTAATCACCTCCAGTGCCCCTCGCCCGGAGCTTCTGATCGTTACGCTGGCCATTTTAAATCAGTGGCAACATTCTCACGCTACCGGGACGCTAGTCTAGTGTTACCCTGTATTGCTAAACATTACATTGTGTATCTCAAACACTATTAACTTAATATTAATTCCCAGCCATTATATGCCCAGCTATTAAATCATTATGTCATACCCAGTGGTCACAGTACTATGCTGTTATTTTACCTTTTATTTAACGATGACACTATGTGCAAAGAGAAATTCACCACATAAGTTTTACTCGCTTTTATCATATTATTAACCAACTATTATCTAGGTTTTGGAGGGTATCCCTGAGACTGGGACCATATTTAGATTACATTACTATCCAAATCGTCCCTTCATCTCAGTTGATCATAGTCCATTCTCCGCTTAAGTCAGGGTATATCTGTTATATTGATGACCTGTGATAACCACAAAATCCAGCCTCCCAACTCAGACCCCAGCATATCAAATGCCACAGAGGTGGCCTTCATACGGGGAACTCTATATTAAGGGATTTATATCCTGCATCCCTCTATTTTCTATCGTATCACTGCATGTATCACAGATACACAAGTCCTTTAATAAGATTATAAAATGTTTTATTATTACTTAGGCAAAATATAATAAAATGTAAAAAATAACTAGCTTAAAAACATATCTAGATAAATCACATAAACTAAGCATGTGTATATCTCCGTCCAGAATAAAATAAAGTGTGCATTATGCACCATCCAATATA
>JAWWEF010364010.1:0-12197 GCA_035582665.1 Siren reticulata | reverse complement strand
CCAATTGTATCTGCAACCAAGTCTTTCACTCGAAATCTAGCCCAATATATCAATGAATTCATTCACCCATTGGCCATCAGATGTCCTTCATATTTAAAAGATTCGACAGATCTACTTAAAATATTGGAAAATCTAACTTTACCTGATCATCTAATATTGGCCACCGCTGATATTAAATCTCTATACACTTCTATTAAACACCCAAAGGGTCTTGATTCATTGACCAAATCGATCGATCGCCATAGAATGTACATACCGACCCAAAGAGATTTTTTGGTCGAGTGCGTTAAGTTCGTGCTCGAACACAACCATTTCTCTTTCGACCAATCAATTTACCACCAATTGGAAGGGACTGCCATGGGGTGTAGATTCGCTGCTAGCTATGCGAATGTTCACGTGGGCGAATGGGAATATCAATTCATATGGCCCCAATCTAGATGGAGCCAAAATATTATGATCTACTTAAGATATATTGATGATGTTCTATTGTTCTGGACTGGTACACAGGAGGAACTAACTGAATTCTGGGAAGAAGCAAACATCAATGATTTCAATTTATCTTTCTCTTTCAATTCCAGTGTAACTACTGTTCATTACCTGGATCTGGAAATTGAGAGGATAGGTAATAGACTGTTAACCCGAACTTTCTTTAAACCAGTTGATGCAAATTCCTACATAGATACGAAAAGTTGCCACTATAAACCATGGCTCTTGAGCATTCCTAAAGGCGAATGCAATCGCATCCGCAGAAACTGTACTTCACTAGACGACTACGACCAACAAACTCTTATCTTGAAAAACCGATTAATGGAAAAAGGGTTCGATAAATCTATGCTCGAAACTATTATCCTTACCTTTAGAAATAAGAATAGGAACAACATATTACAAAACAAAGTAAGCATAGAGAACAAGCAACCCGAACTCCCTTTAATTTTTAATTTTAATGTGGACCATAGGAAAATTAAAAACATTATCTCCACGAATTGGCAAAATTTGAAAAGTGATCCCCAATTAATAGATATCCTCCCACCAAAACCGAAGGTTATTTTTAGGGGTTGCAAAAACCTTGGAAGAATTTTAACAAAGACCCCTTTGAACACAAAAAAACCTAGCCATAACCCCTTTGGAGTAAAACAGGGATTTTACCCATGTAGAGGATGTGGAATCTGCAGAAGCTTAACAAATAGTATGAGCAAAAAAACATTCATTGGCCCAGCTAATTCCGATCTTAAGTTCCAAATAAAGGGGATTATTTCGTGTGAAACGGCAGGCGCAATCTATGCTATCATTTGCCCCTGTGGCTTCATATATGTGGGCATGACCTCTAGGAAACTAAAAACTAGGTGGGGTGAACATACAAGCAACATCAAAAGAGGTTTTTCGGGCCATTTCGTTTCCCTACACTACCAGCGATTCCATAATATGAACATCAAGGGCACTACTTTTGTGGGAATTGAAGAGGTAAAATCTAAGGAAATCGCATCTCTGGAATACCATGAAATGAAATGGATGGTTAAACTGAAAGGCCGTGGGCCATGCGGTCTCAACTGTGAAATAAATACCACCATGTTAGGCACTATATGATAACAGAAAACCTATAAATCTGAATAAGAAAATCTAAACCCTTTCCCCCTTTTTTTTTTTTCTCTGCCATCTTGGATTGGGGAGTTTTCCCTTCCCAGGATGGCTGATTGTGTTTAGTGGGTGGTTGTGGTTGGGCTTTTTTTTTTTTTTTTTTGGCGGCCATTTTGGATTGGGAGAATCTCCCGCTCCAAGATGGCCGATCACGCCGCCGCGTGATGACGTCATGCACGCGACAGTGTCGCGGGGACCCGCGGCCATCTTGGATCGACTTTGTTCCTATTCCAAGATGGCCGACCCAGCGCGTCATGATGATGCGGGCTGACGTGATGACGCGACGCTGTCCGCGTCTACGGGGGCCATCTTGGATCGGTTTGCCCCCATTCCAAGATGGCCGACCCAGCGCGTCATAGTGACGCGGGTCGGCGTGATGACGCAACGATGTCCGCGTCCACGGAAGCCATCTTGGATTGGTTTGTGTCCGATCCAAGATGGCCGTCGGAAATGACGCACGTCGATGACGCGGTTGCGTGATGTCGCGTGCACGCACCGGCGGCCATCTTGGATTGGGAAAACCAATGTAAAACTATATAGAAAATGCAAATAGATTGGGAAACGTCCACGCGGCGGCCATTTTGAAATCGGAAATGTGTTAAAAAGAAGCCTAAACACGATGGCGTCCTCTGAGGAGGATACCTGGGGGTGAGTAATGCTTCTGGTCTCAACCAGAATGGGGAATTTTTCCCCTTTTTCCTTTTCTTCTGCAAAAACTCTGGGATAGGATTATCCAGCCAATTAGAGCAAAGGGGATGTTTTATGGGTGTAACTAGGATGGGGATATTATATAGGTTTTTATCCTGCACATGACTACCACAATGACTGGCCAGATTTCTAGGTTTTTTATATAAAAATGACTGTGAATAGCATCTACTATTGCATAAGCCCTCTATAGTGGACCACATATTAAACTTTGTTAATTACAAATAACACAACTGGACAACCTAACCTTATGGAGAAAGGAGAGGAAACCCCATTGGACAGGCTTTGAACCAATCTGGAAAGAGGGTTGATACAACCCCTCCCTATAGTGACATTTTAAATGTAAGGAGGGCAGGGTTAGTCTTTTTTTCCTTGAGAAAGAGCCGCGACAGGAGTTTATTCTCCAATACAGGCTTGAAACGCGTAGGCTAGGCCGTGCTGCAGCAGCCCAGCCCTCCTCTCCTATTTCTTCAAGGTAAGTGAACCCTAGGTTTACCCCTATCAGTCCCCCTTTTCATTGCCCTCTCACAAAGGTAGCCCCTGCACTATAGTGCCCCCGGCAGTAACCCTGCCTGTGCAGCTTTGGGCCTTTCCCTTGCCTTTGTGCTTTAGGGGCACCTGGGTTCACTTCCCTTTGGGTGTAGGGACTTTACATTGAATTCCTTTGGGTTCCCCTCCCTTTTCCCCCCTCTCCAAAAGGATAGGGTGCATAAATGCTTCCTTCATTTCCCAATACAGAAGAGGTTCCCCTCTCTCTACCTTTCTGACCTTGGGCAGACTCAAGTCCCCATCCAGCCCTGAAAAGTTCTATCCTTTCTTTCCTTACGACAGAATAGAACAAAATCACGTTTTTATCCTTTTAAAACTTATTTACCACTTAAGATCTACAAAAGGAGTTCTCTAGAATTAAGTTTAACCCAACTGGATTGGTTCATTAGTAAGTTATCTATGAGTTTTACCCCAATCCTTTTTTGTTTTAAATAAGGTGATATGACGTATTTCTTCTTCTTTTAAAATTCTCTCTCCGTTTAAATCTACTAGTGTTTAAAAGGACTTCATAAAAGGACTTTTGCGAAATCAAGGTTGGCTGACCTGACCTAGTCGATAGTAAGTCTTCCATATGTTCTACTTTGGTTTTTTTTCGACTCTATTAGCTAGCTTATATTAAGCAGTACTTACACTCTTTTATAGAATCTGGAGAATAACCTTCTGGACGAACTCTGAAATTATTATTAAAGAACTTAGAGAATATTTCTCTAAAGATCCCAAGGAAGCCTTTTTATTGAAATAATAAAGAAGAATAAGGAACTACCCAGGCCGGGGTTTTTATGAATTATATTCCTAAACAACAGGTAAATAAGCATCTAAACTTAAAAGTATAAACTTCTAAAAACAAATTATCCGTAATTAAAATAGTGTCATTCTAATTTTGAGATAATTCTTATTTTATTTTTACCCTAGATACCTGCACATGAATGTTACTCCAATGAAAAACCTAATTGTATCCTTTTAATTGTATCCTTTCAATACAAAGCGCCCACTCCCCTTTTCCCTTTACAAACTAGTCCCCTAACTTTGTTGGGGGGTACGTGGTTGGATAGAGCCACAAGTGGTGCAGCTGAAGATTGTGTGCGCGGGACCCCACCTTTCTTTTCTATTACCTTGTTTCTATCAAGGTCCCGCTGCCCAATATCCACTCAAAATTAGGAAATCCGAAAAAAAGTATCCATTTGAATCATGCCTACTACATTCCACGATTCAATGACAACAGAGGAACTTGAAACCATCTTCGGATGCATAAATAACGCACCAGAACCTCAAAATTCGTTAATACCTTTAAATGAATTCAAACAGCTAGAAAAATCACTACAGAAATATAAGAAAACCCTCTGGGAAATACGTACAATGAAATTATACCTTTCCAAAAAAATTACTCCCAGGGGGCTGAGGATTGACAAAAAAGCTGCTATCTATAATGATCACGCTGAATTTATGAAACAATGGGATGGTATATTGGAGAAATGCTCCGTCAGCCTAATGAAATTAATAGTTCGCTTTAGTGAGATGCTAATGGAGGAATTGCATAATAAAATTGAAGGGATGAGAGTTAACCTAGAACCATTCCAAAACACCCCTGAAATACTGGGTCTTACTCCTAGAGTACATCAAGATTTGCATCTTCTTGAAGAGAAAATAAAGAATATTAAGATATCTAAATATCATCGAGACCAAAAAGATTATGAAATTGGACAAATCCACACGTTTAGACGTGTGAACAATGAAATGACTAACCCTAATTCCACCAATACTGTTAATAATACATTGTTTCCCCAACCAGGGCAATCAAACATCCATAATTCCAACTTCATTAGGAACAGACCTAGACAGACTAACATACAACCAAATAGAGAGGAATATCAACCCAAATCTGGATCGATATTTCATCAGCCAAGAAATATACAACCTTCTTCCTTTCCCTCATTAGTACAAACTCTAGGTTCAAGCTCTTTCTCCTCAAGAGGTTCAAATCAAAATTCTGCAAGACAACCACATATTGCTTCTAATCCAGGTTCATCTAGGGAACCAAATCCAGTTCAAAATCTATCTGGGCCCGCATCTATTACACCACGTCCACATACTCTCCCTACTTTTTATGATCTATTCCCCAATAGATTTAGATGTCTAAGAGAACAGTGCCAAGATGAAGTCGAGTCAGCAGAATCTGAGGATGAAGGGGAAGATTCTGATACTGAAGAGCAAGAGAAAAATAATACACAAGAAGAAAATCCCCCTGAAACAAGAAATATTTCTCAATTAGTTGAGGAAGTATTAGCAATTGATACGGAACAATCAATTCCAGCAAGAGCTGGAGCATCATCCCCTTTTTCCCCGGTAAGGAAAGAAAAAAGGCCGTTAAGAAAGGGAAAGGCCAAAAACACACAGAAATAAAATCTCCCTTTAGGAGAAAGCATAAAAGAGGATCAAGAGGAAAAGGCCCCAAAACCATTGCTAATGAAATAAGTGACTTGCGGGACCTTGGCATTTTTAATCTCTCTAGATACCAACTCAATAAATTTGAAATTCGAGTACTTAGTAAAGGTATGAAGTTTGCCCCCAGTTATAATCTAGACTATTTGGAATGTCTTGTTGACCTCGAAAAATTTAAAAGACGCATCTGCTTGAAAAACTTCTTCAGTCTAACCCAAAATGAAACTATGGGACCCCAAACGGAGGAGAATGAGTTTATACATTCCAACCTCAAGGCAAAATCAACCTTCTACCCTATTCAACATTCAACGAATACTTTAGACAAATTCATTAATAATACAGGGGAACAGATCCAAAACATCCCAAAATCTAAGAAATATAACCTGACAAAAAGGGAGAGACATGCATTAACATCATTGAAAAATAATTCCCAAATTGTTATTAAATCTGCAGATAAAGGGGGGGCTGTGGTAATACAGAACCATGAGGACTATGTTCAAGAAGCCCTCTCACAGCTTCACCAAATTGAGGTTTACCAGATACTACACTCAAATCCACAGAGCGAATGGATTAAGGAAATGAAGTCCCTCATCCATAAAGGTAAAAGGTTAGGTATAATCACCGATAAGGAGGAAAAATTTCTAACACAAGGCCAGTTTAAAATGGGCCATGTGTATTTCCTCCCGAAAATTCATAAAGATCCCCTAAGACCTCCGGGTAGACCAATTGTATCTGCAACCAAGTCTTTCACTCGAAATCTAGCCCAATATATCAATGAATTCATTCACCCATTGGCCATTAGATGTCCTTCATATTTAAAAGATTCGACGGATCTACTTAAAATATTGGAAAATTTAACTTTACCTGACCATCTAATATTGACCACTGCTGATATTAAATCCCTATACACTTCTATTAAACACCCAAAGGGTCTTGATTCATTGACCAAATCGATCGATCGCCATAGAATGTATATACCGACCCAAAGAGATTTTCTGGTCGAGTGCGCTAAGTTCGTGCTCGAACATAACCACTTCTCTTTCAACCAATCAATTTACCATCAATTGGAAGGGACTGCCATGGGGTGTAGATTCGCTGCTGGCTATGCGAACGTTCACGTAGGCGAATGGGAATATCAATTTATATGGCCCCAATCTAGATGGAGCCAAAAAATTATGATCTACCTAAGATACATTGATGATGTTTTATTGTTTTGGACTGGCACACAGGAGGAATTGACTGAATTCTGGGAAGAAGCAAATATTAATGATTTCAACTTATCTTTCTCTTTCAATTCCAGTGTAACTACTATTCATTATCTAGATTTGGAAATTGAGAGGATAGGTAATAGACTGTTAACCCGAACTTTCTTTAAACCAGTTGATGCTAACTCTTACATAGATACACAAAGTTGCCACTATAAACCATGGCTCTTGAGCATTCCCAAGGGCGAGTGCAATCGCATCCGCAGAAACTGTACTTCATTGGACGATTACGACAAACAAACTCTTATCCTGAAAAATCGATTAATGGAAAAAGGGTTCGACAAATCTATGCTCGAAAATATTATCCTTACTTTTAGAAACAAGAACAGGAACACCATATTACAAAACAAAGCAAGCATAGAGAACAAGCAACCCGAACTCCCTTTAATTTTTAATTTTAATGTGGATCATAAGAAAATTAAAAACATCATTTCCACGAATTGGCAAATTTTGAAAGGTGATCCCCAATTAATAGACATCCTCCCACCAAAGCCGAAGGTTATCTTTAGGGGTTGTAAAAACCTTGGAAGGATTTTAACAAAGACCCCTTTGAATATAAAAAAATCTAACCATAACCCCTTTGGAGTAAAACAGGGATTCTACCCATGTAGAGGATGTGGAATCTGTAGAAACTTAACAAACAGTATGAGCAAGAAAACATCCATTGGCCCAGCTAATTCTGATCTTAAGTTCCAAATAAAGGGGATTATTTCATGTGAAACAGCAGGCGCAATTTATGCTATCATTTGCCCCTGCGGCTTCATATATGTGGGCATGACCTCTAGGAAACTTAAAACTAGATGGGGTGAACATGCTAGCAACATTAAAAGAGGTTTTCCGGGCCACTTCGTTTCCCTACATTACCAGCGATTTCACAATATGAATATCAAGGGCACCATTTTTGTAGGAATTGAAGAAGTTAAACCTAAGAATATCGCATCTTTGGAATACCATGAAATGAAGTGGATAGTAAAACTGAAAGGCCGTGGGCCATGTGGTCTTAACTGTGAAATAAATACCACCATGTTAGGCACCATATGATAATAGAAAAACCCATAAATTCGAATAAGAAAATCTAAACCACTTTCTTCCCTTTTTTTTTTTTTTTTGGCGGCCATCTTGGATTGGGAGAATCTCCCGCTCTAAGATGGCCGATCACGCTGCGGCGTGATGACGTCATGCGCGCGACAGCGTCGCAGGAACCCGCGGCCATCTTGGATTGACCTCGTCCCCGTTCCAAGATGGCCGACTCACCGCGTCATGGTGACGCGGGTCGACGTGATGACGCGATGACGTCCGCGTCCATGGGGGCCATTTTGGATCGGTTTGCCCCCATTCCAAGATGGCCGACCCGGCGCGTCATAATGACGCGGATCGGCGAGATGACGCGACGGCATTCACGCCCGCGGTGGCCATCTTGGATTGGTTTGTGCCCGATCCAAGATGGCCACCGGAAATGATGCACGTCGATGACGCGGTTGCGCGACGTCGCGTGCACGCACCGGCGGCCATCTTGGATTGGGAAAACCAATGTAAAACTGTATGGAAAATATAAATAGATTGGGAAACGTCCACGCGGCGGCCATTTTGAAACCGGAAATGTATTAAAGGGAAGCATAAACAAGATGGCGTCCTCTAAGGAGGATACCTGAGGATACCTGAGGGTGAGTAATGCTTCTGGCACTATGCAGAATGGAGAATTATCCCCATTCTTTCCCTCTTTTTAGCAAAAAACTCTGGGATGGGATTGTTCAGCTAATTGGAACAAGAAAGATGCTTTGTGGATGTGGTTAGGATGGGAATGATGGGGCATTTTTTGTTCTATATATGATTACTATGACAATTGACCAAAGTTTTTGGGTTTTTGTGTAGAGGTGACTGTGAATGGCATCCACTATTATATAGGCTCTCTATGATAGACCACACACTAAATTCTGTCAACTACAAATAACACAACTAGACAACCAAACTTTGTGGTGAAAGGAGAGGAAACCCTATTGGACAGGCAATGAACCAATCAGGAGAGAGGGTTGATGTAACCCTTCCCTATAGTGATATTTAAATGTAAGGAGGGCAGGGTCAGTCTTTTTTCCTTGAGAAAGAGCCGCGACAGGAGTTTATTCTCCAATATAGGCTTGAAACGCGTAGGCTAGGCTTTGCTGCAGCAGCCCAGCCCTCCTCTCCTATTTCTTCAAGGTAAGTGAACCCGAGGTTTACCCCTACCAGTCCCCCCTTCCATTTTCCTTTCACAAAGGTAGCCCCTGCACTATAGTGCCCCGGGCAGTAACCCTGCCTGTGCAGTTTTGGGCCTTTCCCTTGCCTTTGCGCTCTAGGGGCACCTGGGTTCACTTCCCTTTGGGTGTAGGGACTCTACATTGAATTCCTTTGGGTTCCCCTCCCCTTCTCCCCTTTCCAAAGGATAGGGTGCATAAATACCTACCTCATTTCCTAATACAGAAGAGGTCCCCTCCTCTCTACCTCTCTGACCTTGGGTAAACCCAAGTCCCCATCCAGTCCTGAAAAGTTCTACTCTTTCTTCCCTCACGACAGAATAGAACAAAATCACGTTCTTACCCTTTAAAACTCATTTTCCATTCAAGATCAACAAAAGGAGTTCTCTAGAATTAAGTGTAACCCAACTGGATTGATTCAGTAGTAAGTTATTTACGAGCTCTACCCCAATTTCCCTTTTTTGTCTAAATAGGGTGACACGATGTATTTTTCCCTCTTTCAAAATTCTCCCTCTGTTTAAATTTATTAGTGCTCAAAAGGACTTCATAAAAACACTTTTGCGAAATCAAGGTTGGCTGACCTGACCCAGTCGGCAGTAAGTCTTCCATAAGTTTATTTTGGTTTTTAACTCTACTAGCTAGCTTATATTAAGCAACACTTACATTCTTTTATAGAATCTGGAGAATAACCTTCTGGACGAACTCTGAAAATTACTATTAAAGAACCTAGGGAATACTTATTTAAAGATCCCAAGGAAGCTTTTTTTATTGAAATAATAAAGAAGAAGAAGAAACTACCCAGGCCGGGGTTTTTATGATTTATATTCCTAAACAACAGGTAAATAAGCTTCTAAATCTAAAAATATAAATTTAAAAAAAAAATAAATTACTCGCAATTAAAATAGTGTCATTCTAATTTTGAGATAATTCCTGTTTTATTTTATCTTTACCCCAGATACCTGCACATGAATGTTACTCCAACCAAAAACCTAATTGTATCCTTTTAATTGTATCCTTTCAATACAAAGCGCCCACTCTCCGTTTTTTTTTTGTAAACTAGTCCCCTAACTTGTTGGGTGGCACGTGGTTAGATAGAGCCACAAGTGGTGCAGCTGACGATTGTGTGCGCGAGACCCTACCTTCTCTCTCTATCACTTTGTTTCTATCAAGGTCCCGCTGCCCAATATCCACTTATAATTAGGAAATACGAAAAAAAGTATCCATTTGAAGCATGCCTACTACATTCCACGACTCAATGACAACAGAGGAACTTGAGACCATTTTTGGATGCATAAATAATGCACCAGAACCCCAAAATTCGTTCATACCTTTAAATGAATTCAAACAGCTAGAAAAATCACTACAGAAATATAAAAAAACCCTCTGGGAAATACGTACATTGAAATTATATCTTTCAAAAAATATCACTCCCAGGGGGCTGAGGATTGACAAAAAAGCTGCTATCTATAATGATCACGCTGAATTCATGAAACAATGGGATGGTATATTGGAGAAATGCTCCGTCAGCCTAATGAAATTAATAGTTCGCTTTAGCGAGATGCTAATGGTGGAACTACACAATAAAATCGAAGGGATGAGAGCTAATTTAGAACCATTCCAAAACACCCCTGAAATACTGGGTCTCACCCCTAAAGTACATCAAGATTTGCATCTTCTTGAGGAGAAAATAAAGAATATTAAGATATCTAAGTACCATCGAGACCAAAAAGACTATGAAACTGGACAAATTCACACATTTAGACGTGTGAACAATGAAATGACTAATCCCACTAACACTGCTAATAATGCATTGTTTCTTGAACCAGGGCAATTAAACACTCACAATTCTAATTTCATTAGGAATAGACCTAGACAGACTAACATACAACCAAATAGAGAGGAATATCAACCAAAATTTAGACCGATATTACATCAGCCAAGGAATATACAACCCTCTTCCTTTCCCTCACTGGTACAAACTCTAGGTTCAAACTCTTTCTCCTCTAGAGGTCCAAACCAAAATTCTGTAAGACAACCACATCTTGCTTCCAACCCAGGTCCAACTAGGGAACCAAATCCAGTTCAGAACCCACCTGGACCTACATCTACTACACCACGTTCACACACCCTCCCTACCTTTTATGATCTATTCCCCAATAGATTTAGATGTCTAAGAGAACAGTGCCAAGATGAAGCCGAGTCAGCAGAATCTGAGGATGAAGGGGAAGATATTGATACTGAAGAGCAAGAGAAAAATAATACACAAGAAGAAAATCCCCCTGAAACAAGAAATATATCCCAATTAGTCGAGGAAGTATTAGCAATTGAAACGGAACAATCAATTCCAACGAGAGTTGGAGCATCATCCCCTTTTTCCCCAGTAAGAAAAGAAAAAAGGCTGTTAAGAAAGGGAAAGTCGAAAAACACACAGAAATAAAATCTCCCTCTAAGAGAAAGCATAAAAGAGGATCAAGAGGAAAAGGCCCCAAAACCACTGCTAATGAAATAAGTGACTTGCGGGAACTCGGCATTTTTAATCTCTCTAGATACCAACTTAATAAATTCGAAATTCGAGTACTTAGCAAAGGTATGAAATTTGCCCCTAGTAATAATCTTGATTACCTAGAATGTCTTGTCGATCTTGAAAAATTTAAAAGACGCATTTGCTTGAAAAACTTCTTCAGCCTAACCCAAAATGATATTACGAGTCTCCAAACGGAGGAGAATGAGTTTATACATTCCAACCTCAAGGCAAAATCAACCTTTTACCCTGTTCAACATTCAACCAACACTTTAGACAAATTCATTAATAATACAGGGGAACAGATCCAAAACATCCCAAAATCTAAGAAATATAATCTGACAAAAAGGGAAAGACACGCATTAACATCATTGAAAAATAATTCCCAAATCGTCATTAAATCCGCAGATAAAGGTGGGGCTGTGGTAATACAGAACCATGAGGACTATGTTCAAGAAGCCCTCTCACAGCTCCACCAAACTGAAGTCTACCAGATACTACACTCAAATCCACAGAATGAATGGATCAAGGAAATGAAGTCCCTTATCCATAAAGGTAAAAGGTTAGGTATAATCACTGATAAGGAAGAATTTTTTTTAACACAAGGCCAGTTTAAAATGGGCCATGTGTATTTCCTCCCAAAAATTCACAAAGACCCCCTAAGACCTCCTGGGAGACCAATTGTATCGGCAACTAAATCTTTCACTCGAAATCTAGCCCAATATATCAATGAATTTATTCACCCATTGGCTATCAGATGTCCTTCATATTTAAAAGACTCGACGGATTTACTCAAAATATTGGAAAATTTAATCTTACCCGATCATCTAATATTGGCCACCGCTGATATTA
>JAWWEF010352909.1:0-12244 GCA_035582665.1 Siren reticulata | reverse complement strand
GTTTTCATTATCCCATATGGCCCCAGAACATATCGAAAACAAGTTATAAGACTATGAAGAAATTGCTCTGAAATATAAGAATATTTTTTATCAGTCAGATTTTTCTAAAAAATAGACTGAAAGAAAGAAACTACAGTGAAGCCAGTTTGATTAGAGATATAAAAGAAACTGGGGATGTAAAGAGGGTTGTCGCCCAGTAAATGAAAAACACACAAATTAGACTGATGGAGCTCTAATAATTTTATACTATAATGTTTTATTTTGTTTTTCTACTTACAAATGAAAAACTATGTGGTTCTTCCGGACAGGCCAATGATTGTGTTTAGGGGAGACAACATTTGAAAAGTAAAATAGTAAAGAGTTGTATATCGCCAATTAAAAATATTAAAACAGATTTTTTGCCAATGAAGTAAAGGACTTTCACGGCAAAATGTGTATATGTAAGGCATGCAAAACAATTTGAGGAAATAATAGCAAGAAGAACCTTCAAGACTTCAGTTATTGGTGATAAATAGATCAGTGATATTGCCTGTGATACACAAAAGGTAGTGTATATAGCCACTCAGAGGAAGGGCTAACCTCAAACACAAAATCCAAAAATAACAAAGGATCAGCGCTTACTCATTCATACTGGTACTAAAATAATTGTAAAAACAGTGGTTACACTATTTCTCCACAAGGAATGCCTACAACAGTTACTAATTTCAATAGAGTTACTACCGACAAATCTTATTCCCCAAAAGGAACCTTTTTTAAAAAAAAATTTTTTAGTCGCACTTATTTCCTTCAGTCACAATTTCAAAATATGGTTAATTCCACAATCATCAATAAAAAAAACAGATTCAGGTTTTACATAAGCATATCACTCCAAAAATAATTGTCAATGTATAAATTGGCGTTACATATATAGATCAACCTATTACTAGCGCAGTAAATTAATCTAGACGATCTTAACTCACTTTAGACTTATTGGCACCAAAATTACAAAAATGTGCATCACATGTACATATTCTAAAGCACACTGATATTTCCAGTCAACTACTGTGTGGCTATATTGGCATATTATGGTTCTAAAGAGATAACACTCATTACTCCATCATGTCAAATCTAAACATTATGTTGAAGGAATTATCTGAAAAAGAAAACTTAATATTAAACACCTTATGTCAAATTTTAAAAAATATACTTCAACAATAAAAAATAGAAAAATTAAAAACAGAACTGACAGGAAAAGGGGTGTTGCCCCCACTCAATCCCTATTTCGATAATGGGTGCGGTCCACAATGTATGATGTGTGCAACCACACCTATAATCAAACACACCACAATGGGGATGGATGCCTATTCAAACAGGTGATGGTGGTTCTTGGGTTGCAACAAACACACACTATTAGTCGATGTAACCAAAGGAGATCCGTAGAGCTCAATCGTGTTCAATAACAATCCCCCAAAACCAGTTTCTATTGAAGGCTGTTGTCCTCAAGGCTGGGGAAAACACAATGCGTCCACTAGAAGGGGTAAGGGGGCCGTCACCCGAACTGTACCGTAAACGGTCAATCCAAACCCCAACTGCTGGCGTGTCCCCGTTTCAAATTCAGGACTGGTGAATACAGTACGGGCAATCCGGAAATTCAAGGATGTAGGGGGGCCAACACCCGGGCTATCCCGTGAGTGGTCAACCCGAACTCCAATCCGAAGAATGTCCCCGTTCCAATATAGTCAAAGGCGTGTGGGGGCCGTCGCCCGGGATGTCCCGCAAGCGATCAACCCAGACTCCAAATCAAATGAGTGTCCCCGTTATAGTTGCAACGTTCGGCCGCCAAGCACGTCACTCGCACCGACCCAAGCCTATAGGGGAAAGTTCTCCCCCACTGCGTCTCTCCTAAGTGTGGGAGGGGGGGAAACAAAGTCAGAGTCACGCTTGATGAACGATGGGAAGAACTCGGGAAATTCGGGGAACCCAACCCGTCCTCAGTCTTAAGGTGGTAGGGTCACCCTCCAATAGTTCCACAGCCGCTGGCTCGATGAAGGGTGGCGTGAAGCAAAGGGGTAGGCTCGAGCCGCTACCTTCCTCGCCAGCAACCCTTCTAAAACAAAAAATAACACCAACGCGTTTCGAAGCTAATACGCAAATCGCGCCTGCTTCTTTATCAAGGTGAAATGCAAAATGAATCTACTCATTATATGCTTACCCCCGAGTTCTATTTCCCCTCCTTCTGTCCATCTTCGCGTCTCTGCCTCGTGTGTAAACTCGAAGTCCCACAACAGTTTCTACTACCCGCAGGTACTCACGGTGTCTCATGACCCTCTTTAGCGCGGCACACCGCCATGTTGGACTATCTTAGTTGTGCTATTCGTAATCGCATATGTGCCATTTCCTATTTGCATAATTCTCGATGTAGTGACGCCACCGTATGGATTGTGCTAGTTTATGACTCAACAGTAATTTCTACTAATCGATACACTGTCGAGACTTCACTACCTTCTATAGCACCACAAACCACCATGTGGCACGGTGTCTCATAACCTTCTTTAGCGCGGCACACCGCCATGTTGGACCATCTCAATTGTGCTATTCGTAATTGCATATATGCCACTTCCTATTTATAAAAACATAGATGATCACCAAATGCTTACTAGACACCTTTTGTCCTGCCAGGAACAAATTCCCATATTTCGTGCATGCTGCATAATTCTCGATGTAATAGCGTCACCGTATGGATTATACTAGTTTGTAATTCAACAGTAATTTCTACTAATCCATACACTGTCGAAACTTCGCTACCTTCTATAACCCCACAAACCACCATGTGGCACTACCTCTGAATCCGCTACACACCATGTTACTGAATAATGAGTTCTCTACATCAAACCCCTATTCGGAATGCATCAATAAGGCGGAAAGTCACTAACACGCACTCTTTAGGACAATCTCAGAGGGTTTAGCTTACGGAATGCCCCGTAGTTCTAATGATTCCACGACCCTACTATCCCAACGGTCTTGATTAAACTTAAAGGGACCGTTGAATCTACAGGGGATTCCTATAACTCAATTTACTTTTTGTGTGATTACGGAATACTCCACAATCGCTACTTTCACTAATGTGCAGTTTCGATATGGTGTCAATCACATATCTATCTAAATGGCCCATATTCCAATCGGAATCTCTAATGATGGATCGATTCCTGTACCTGCATATTCCTCCCACCACTTAAAAATTATCACAATTTAATGTGCCATAATTAATCCCTCTATCCATAAGTAGATTCTATTAGTGCATCTTATACTACCTACACCGACCAAACGGTCGTTAATACCACCATAAGTCATATGGGATCAATATGCAGGGGGAAACCCTCAGAAGTACTCATCCTAACGCGGTGATGCTCCATAATCCTTAAACCAAATAGAATATATCCCAAGTGTTATATATCATAGATGAACTCTTAAAACCTTCCTATCCCTACTTTTAGCAGATATATAACCAATTGCAAACCTATTTTAATACATTCCATTAGATTTCAATCAATGTCATACATATTCATATAGGTGCAAAAAATGCCAAAATTATACTCCTATTCTGCCAACCATCTTGACATCTATACATTAGCTGATCCTGGCTTTGTACTAGCTAGTCTATTTGGTCTCAGTTTTCTCCCAAAAAATGCCTTAATTCTATATGACTATTAAGGCCTTGTTGAACCGTATCCAATCGATGCTGCCAGTACGCCTCTCTTCTTCCTAGAGATATCGTCGGATTAGTATTCACAAACTGTACCTTTTCAATGACAAAGAAAGTTGCATTTTGAGTATTACCATTATGTATCTCATTCATATGCTTGTAAAACGGTGTGTCAAGCTTACGTTTGGAAATGTTCCTTAAGTGTTCTTGGATCCTAACCTTAAGCATGCGTGAGGTTCTTCCCACGTATAGTAGTCCGCAGTCACATCGAATGCAGTATATAACATTCTTTGTTGTGCAATTGTGGAGTCCCTTAATGGGAAACTTCTTGTCTCCTTCTTTATTGCTAAACTCTTGTATCCCTTTATTCAGGGTTTTAGTGCTCCTACAGGCCAAACAGAGTCTGCAATGGAAAAAACCCTTATATGAAAGGAAAGTTTCTTTAACTTGTTCCCTGATAGCAAATCTGCTCCTCACAAGAATAGTCTTAATAGACCGTGCTCCCCTATACACTATCTGTGGTCTTGTTGGAATCAAACGAGTTAATTGTTTGTCTAACGTAAGGATACCCCAGTGATTTTTTATGCTATGTTCCAATTGACGATACGAGGTTTGATAGTCAAAGATACACTTAAAGCTAGCATCCTCCTTACTACTACCTTCAGAGTTCTTAACTTCAAGCATTCTACTCCTATCCAATGCGCCTACTCTCTGACGTTCAATTTCCAATTTTTTAATGTTATATCCTTTTTCAGCTAACCTCATCATTAGTGTATGACTCTGTTCCCAATATTTTTCCACCGTAGTGCTATTTCTCCGAAGTCGGAAAAATTGACTCTTCGGTACTGAACTGAGCCAATTCATGTGGTGGGCACTGTCTGAATTAATGAAACTATTCACGTCACACATTTTAAAATGTGTGCACGTGTAAAGGCAATTGTTTTGTACATAGATTAAAAGATCAAGAAAAACTATTTCGTTTGTACTCTGTGTGGTCTCAAATCTGATGTTAAATTCATTTCCATTCATATCTTCCCAGAAATCCTTTAATTCATTCGAGGTCCCCGACCACACCAAAAAAACGTCATCTATATACCTTTTAATGAATCTGATCTTGTTTTTCCACCTTTGATTGTCTAGGATTGCCACCTCCTCCCAGCTCGCCATAAATAGATTGGCGTAGGTGGGTGCCATCCGTGCCCCCATAGCTGTTCCTAAGATTTGTTTGTACAGCTGGTTGTTAAATTCGAATACATTGTTCTCTAGTATAAATTCAATTAGCTTTTTAACAAACGCTAATTGTTGGGGTTTAAGCCATTGGTGTTTATTACAGCATAGTTCAACCGCCTCAATTCCAACTCTATGGTCTATAATAGAGTAGAGTGAACAGACGTCCGCTGTAACCAGGATATAACCCTCCGTCCATTCAAAATTTTGGAGTTCTCGAATAAGGCTCATTGAATCTTTCAAATGGGTTTTATTTTTTAATACCAAACCTTGTAAGATTTTATCTACATACTCTCCTAACTTGTTCGTCATACTCCCTATACCGGATATGATAGGTCTTCCAGGAGGGTCTTTGGAATTTTTATGCAGTTTTGGCAGAAAATAAAACGTAGATTGTCTCACATGTTCAACCAACATATACTCAAATTCTGATGCAGTAATAATCTTTGATTCAAATGCTGTCTTCAGCATATCATTAATTATTGACTTATTCTTTTCTGTTGGATCAATCGATAACTTCTCGTAAGTATTAATGTCTGAGAGTATCCGTTCTGCTTCTTTTTGGTATTTGTCCCTATCCATCACCACTATGGCACCCCCCTTGTCCGCTGCCTTTATCACGATTTTATCATTATTGGCCATGTTCTTCAATGCGGCCCACTCCCTTCCACTTAAATTATTAGAGTTTTTGTTCGATTGTATCAATTTCATATCCTCATTGACAACTTTTGTAAAAGTGTCAATTGAACCTAGTTTATGCTGTGCCGGATAGAACAACGAAGGGGGTTTCAAGTCCGTCTGTCTATACTCCGAGTGTGATTCATTTTGTTCAAAATGAAGCTCAATGTTGTCCATATTCGAAAAATGTTTTTTTAAACAGAGCTTCCTACTCACTTTCTCCAAGTCTATATAATTCTTGAAGGAGTCTCCTTTGTTTGACGGACAAAATTTGAGCCCTTTAGAGAGAATTTTCTTCTCTAGATTACTTAGAATATGACTAGACAAATTGACCACTCCATTTGTGTTGATGTTGTTATTTTTATTGTTACCCCTACCACCTCTACAGCCTCTTTTTTTCTTCTCCTTACTTATATGACGACTCGGTTCCTCAAGATTCTGGGCGACGTTAATAAGCTCGGTGGCCGATTCGACGGGCCTACCCCCAAAAAATCATTCTGGTCTAAAGCTGTTATGACATTTTCCGCGGAAGTAGTATTTCGCGAACCTGTGGCTTGCTCCTCAGTTCTTATATTCCTTCCTTGTGTGTATCGATTGTTACTATTGTTCCGCCTATCCATGTACCGCCTGGGGGGCCCAAACTGATGTCCTTGTTGCGGCCTCCCTCTTGGTGTATAAGATGGAGGATAATTATATGTCTGGGGACCCACAGGTGGTATCCAATGTGTATACGGATTCATCCAAGGATTCAATGGAGGGGGAGGACCATACCATGTTAGTGGGTGTCCTATCTGATTTCCCATCTGGTTAATACCCTGATTTGGATTACCTCCTCTAACTTGATGAAAATCACTTCTTGGACCATTGTTTTGTCCCCACCGACCTTGTACTTGTGGTTGGTGTCCTACTTGCTGTATCTGTGTATCAAAATTCTCTTGTGTGTTATGGGTGGATTCAACTTCATTACTTCCTTCTTGTGCTATGGTCTGAGCCAATATCTCGGATGGACCTGGTTCCTCTCTGTAGGTTCTCACACGGTTCAATTCATAATCATTAATATCTCTTTGGTATTTACCTTTCTTCATTCTACAAATATCCACTTCCAATTTTTTTAAACGTGTGATACTATCCCTAGAGGTGTTAATGAAGGTCGGTGATTCACCGTGTGGTCTTAATATGTTCCTTATGTCTTCAACATCCAGTATTAGAGATTCAATGGCCTCTTTTTTATATTTAATGATCAATTCAATGAGGTTGACAGTGGCCTTTTCTAATACTGAATTCCATTCATCATCAAAATGGTCATCCCCTTCAAAGCATGCTGCTCTTTTTTCTAGTCTTAACCCTCTCGGGGTAATCCCCTTTTTTAGATATAATTCCATGGTTTTAACTTCCCAAATGCACTTAAGTTTCTTAGTTAGTGCCACTTCGAGGTTTTTCACCTCTTTTCTAATGTCCAAGCCTTGAGGTGGAATATCCATCACCACTGTCTCAAACATCTGCTCTATATCCACTCTCTCCTCATCCTCAAACAAAGACATTTTAGCGACTACTACAGTAGGTTCCACACAGAATACAATATAGCGATGGACTGGAGCTCTAAATCAACAATCACACAGCTGCTGATCAATGTAGGCAGGAACCACAGCCCACAAAAACGACTCCCAAAAGTCTGTACAAAAATATATAGAGGGATCAGCGCTCACTCACTCATACGCACACAAACAATTAATAAGATGGTGATGACACTTTCTTTCACCGAAAATCTATTGTCACACTTTAATCACACAAGTTGCCTATGGTGTAGGCTATGTTGGGCAGAGGAATCAATATTCACTCACTCAGATACACATTCAAACCAACATGGTGGTGATAACACTTCCTTACACCAAAACTCTATAATAAAACTTTAATCACACATATTACTTTAGATGTGAGCTACATTAAACATATAGCATCAAATTAGAACAAAGAACTAACTTAATCAAAGATCATCAACAAAAAATAAAAATTTAAAATAAATTTAACATGAACATATCACAATGTCAATTATCATCAATGTGTGATATACAGCGTTACATATGCAGGTCCACCTAATTACAATACATTGAACTGGTGAAAACAACCCTCAATATTTGGAATTATTAAAACCATGAATGCAAAAATGTACTCTCCATATAAATATTTTAAAAATAAGATGTGATTTCCTGGCAAGCAGCTAAACTGAAATCTATCAGACTTCAATTTTATAATATTGCGAAATGCAGTGCCCAAATTCAAAAAACTCGTATCTCTACTGTGTGATGAATAAATTTTACCCAATAAAGTTATGAAACAAATTCTTATGTCACACGTTGCTGTTAAAGGTGGATATAATATAGCCCAAAACTGATAACCAATAGATCTTTCACAATTGTTTAAAGGTGAAGGCTGAGATAGCGAAGGCCGTCACCTAACAGTATCTCTACAGTAACGTGGAATGCTTTTGAAACACCACCATATACTGATAGTTCTTACGCAGTGAAGAAAAAAGGGCAAAAATTCTTATACCAAACGTTGTCGTTGGAGCTGCAATTTGGAGTTAGCACAGGTAATGTCTGAAAAAGTTGAAGTAATGACTGAGTTGCAGTGAAAGTGAGGGGCGGGGGCCGTCACCCAGCTGAAGAGAGCGAGGTCAACCCACCCAAACACTAGTCCATCCTATATTGGGAACCAAGGTGTTTTGTCTATGATATCACACGTCAACTCAGGCAAAGGGAATTCACAATGGGAAAGATGTCTAGTCCCACAACCTTTGCTATTCAGGATTGTATGTGCGAAAATCACTGGCGGGGGCCACAACCCGATGTGTACGGGTAAGGTCTACCCAACCGGAACGCACTCCGTAGAAATTCCCCAATTAGTCCACTCGCATTGAGTCCGTGTGATGAGGAAGATGTGCCTCCCACATGAAGCTGCTCCCAAATGAAGTCCCAAGATGCTGCTAATGGGGGCTTGAAAGATTCAGGAAGAGAGGGGGCCGTCACCCAGACTGTTCAGAGTGAGGTCAACCCAATCTTGTTATCATGCGGGGATCCGATATTCCCGGATCGTGCAATGTGCTCAAATGTCAGGCGCGTCTGGTACGCGTACCGTGGGGGATAAGAGGGACAAGGTCTCCCCAGAGATGCCTCTTCTCCCTAGATGGACAGGGGGACAGTCCAGATGGTAAATGCTCAGTTGAACAAACAAGCGTGGGGAGCTCGAAGGAAGCAGGGGACCAACCGTCCTATGGTCCTGGGACGAGAGGTCCACCCTGCACAATTCTGTTAGCCGCTGGCTCGACCAAGGGTGGCACACTGCACCGGGGTAGGCTCGAGCTTCTACCTTCCGTGCCGGCAACCCTCCTTAAACAAAACCAACACCAACGCATTTCGAAGCTCTCACGCCCGTGGCGTCTGCTTCTTTCTCAAGGTGGAAATTGTGTGTTAATCGAATCATTATATGCTTACCCTCCGAGCTCCCGTTTCCCTCCTTCCGACCATCCCCGCGCGTCTGCCTCGCGTTCTAAGTCTAGTCCTACGGCAGTTTCTACTACCTGCAGATCCTGAAGTTGCATCACAACCTTCTTTGGCGCGGAAGACCGCCATATTGGACTGTACTAATGCCAACTATTTCAATGCGACACATTAATCCTGCTGTCATCTTATGTTAAAATCTCATTTCAAAACTCCCAGATGAAATAACATCTTATAAGTCGTTTGATTTAAAACATGGCGACTTTTATGTTACGGGTTTAATCCTGCTGCACATACCATTATCCGTGGATCTTATGATCGCACTACAGCCTTCCTTCATGCTAAATACCACCAATATGGGTATCGGAATTTTATTTTCCAGTGCCTGGTACTACTCGTCCAATCTTTATATTCTAGTTTTCTTTTTTCTAAAGCTTACGGGTTAGAACATGTCCACATATCCCCATATATGTGAGCTGAAGTGAAAATAAAATGACTCTATGGCCGAACCCTTCTTTAGCTCCTTATAACATCTACCACTATCCTCTTATATTATATAAATGCCAACATATCTATCTGTCTAGGTGTGGGCATCTATCGCCACAAAAATCATCTGACATCTACAGGCATGGTGGACCATGCCATAATCAGGGAAAAGGTTCTTATTCTATTATCTACATTAGTGTAGGAACTTATGTTGATATCTTCCTCTTAGAGGTGCCCCTCAACTCGCCTTGTCATGGTTATTGCCCAACCTTATATACTCCTCATCCAAATTTTCTGTACATCTCGTATCATTGGACCAATCTACATAGGGTGGTTCTTATTCTGTTATCTTCATTAATATGGAAACCCAAAGAATTATTTTCTTACCCTAAGATGGACCCCCCATCTCATTTTACCATGATTGATACCCAATAATGTACGCTCCTCGTCCAGAAGTTTCTATATAACTTATATCATTAAAGTAATTTACATAGCAAGACCTATCTCCTATCGTCGTCTCAAAATGCCTTAACTTAATGAATTTTTACTCCTTAGTTTTCTTTATAACCAAACCAAGAATGGCAACAGAGAGCAAAATCCATTAGTTCATAGATCTATTTATCTCAATTTTCTCCCAAAAAGTGCCTTAATTCTATGTGACTGTTAAGGCCTGATTGTATGGTATCTAAACGATGCTGCCAGAATGCCTCTCTTCTTCCTAGGGACATCGTCGGGTTAGTATTCGCAATCTGCACCTGTTCAATTGCAAAAAAAGTTAAATTGTGGGTGTTGCCCATATGTACCTCATTCATGTGTGTATAGAATGGTGTGTCAAGCTTACGTTTAGATATATTCCTTATGTGTTCTTGTATCCTGACTTTGAGCATGCGTGAGGTTCTGCCCACATAAACTAAACTACATTCACAAATAATGCAATATATAACATTCTTTGTTGAACAATTAAAAAGTCCTTTGATGCAGAATTTCTTAGTACCGTTCTTATCACTAAACTCTTGTATCCCTTTATTCTGGATCCTGGTTTTTTTGCAAGCTAAACAGGTTTTGCAATGGAAAAATCCTTTGAATGTGAGGAAAGTTTCTTTAACTTGTTTATTGATGGCAAATCTACTCCTCACTAGCATGGTCTTAATAGACGGAGCACCTCTAAAGACTATCTGGGGTCTTGTTGGAATCAAGCGAGTAAGTTGTTTGTCCATCGTAAGGATGCCCCAATGATTTTTGAAAATGCGTTCTATTTGATGGTGTGAGGATTGGTAATTAAAAATACACTTAAGGCTAACATCCTCCTTACTACTTCCAATTATATCCTTTATTTCCAACATTTTATTCCTATCCAGCTTGCCCACTCTTTGGCGTTCAATTTCCAATTTTTTGATGTTATACCCTTTCTCCACTAGCCTCATCATGAGTAACTGACTCTGTTCCCAATATTTCTCTACCGTTGTGCTGTTCCTTCTTAATCCACAAAATTGGCTCTTTGGTACTGACCTGAGCCAATTCCTAAGGTGGGCACTATCTGAATCGATGAAACTATTCACATCGCACGTTTTAAAATGTGTGCATGTGTGGATACAATTACTTTGAATGTAGATTAAAAGATCAAGGAATACTATTTCTTTCGTACTTTGTGTGGTCTCAAATCTGATGTTAAACCCATTTCTATTGATTTCTTCCCAAAAGATATTTAATTCATCTGATGCACCCGACCACACTAAAAAAACATCATCTATATATCTTTTAATAAGTCTGATCTTATTTCTCCACCTCAGATTTTCTAGGATTGCAACCTCCTCCCATCTTGCCATGAACAGATTGGCATAGGTAGGTGCCATCCGTGCCCCCATAGCTGTTCCTAAAATTTGTCTGTACAACTGGTTATTAAATTCGAACACATTGTTCTCTAAAATAAACTCAATGGATTTTTTGATGAAAGATAATTGTTGCGGTTTTAACCATTGATGTTTATTACAACATATTTCAACAGACTCAATCCCAACTTTGTGATCTATAATGGAGTAAAGTGAGCAAACATCTGCTGTAACTAAGATGTTGCCCTCTTCCCATTCAAAATTTTGGAGCTCTCGAATTAGACTCGTTGAGTCTTTAAGATGGGTTTTGTTTTTGACCACCAATCCTTGTAGGATTTTATCCACATACTCTCCCAATTTATTCGTTATACTTCCTATCCCGGAAATGATGGGTCTTCCAGGAGGATCCATGGGGTTTTTATGCAGTTTGGGCAGAAAGTAAAAAGTTGATTTTTTCACATAATCAACCCACATATACTCCAATTCGGACTCAGTAATAATCTCTGAGTCAAATGCTGTCTTTAACATGTCATTAATTATCAACTTATTCTTTTCTGTTGGATCGATGGTTAACTTCTCATAAGTTTTAGTATCCGAGAGTATTTGTTCCGCTTCTTGTTGGTATTTCTCCCTGTCCATCACCACTATTTCCCCACCTTTATCTGCTGCCTTTATCACGATTTTATCATTCTTTGCCATTTTCTTTAATGCAGCCCACTCCCTTCCGTTTAGATTGTTAGAAATTTTATTCGTTCGTATTGATTTCATGTCCTCATTGACTACTTTTGTAAAAGTGTCAATCAAACCTAATTTATGTTGTGCTGGGTAGAATACTGAGGGGGGTT
>JAWWEF010341812.1:0-12425 GCA_035582665.1 Siren reticulata | reverse complement strand
ACTGTGTTCCAATGGTTTAATTGGTATGATAAAACTGTGCATCAGGGTTTAAAGTATCTACTCTACTCCTTAGAGAAACCTGAGGTTCTTTTTGTCTATTAAATTTGTTCATTGTCTGTGTGAATATATATATTTTGCATAATGCCATGAAATCTTAATGATATTCTCATTAATATTATTTCACTTATTCAGGATTTCCAATATTCCTCTGTAGCCTGATGGCTGTTATATTTTCTAAAGCAGTAGCGCTCTATTGCGATCACCGTCTGGTGCGCTACCACATATTAAAAAAATTCTCCTAACTCGGAGAGTTGAGAATTATTCATGATCTTTCACACTTCAGTATTCTTTTTGTTTCATTATATTTTTTGCAGCACAATCTGGCATTATTTCTTTCCTTGTTTAGTATCTAAGCTTAACATTTTAAGTCATTTTATTTATTTTTTTACTTTTTATGGCCACACTCTAAATGACCCTCTCCTCAGGGAACCAGAAGTGCCATAAATAAAAATATAAATAGTGCGTACTAAAATGATCAATTATTTAATAGAAATATAACAATAAAGACACAAAAAGGAGCAGAGCAACAAATATAAAAGTAAGGTGTATCACAGTTAGAACATTAAAGTGCAATGTGCAATAAAATCACAAATGTAAACAACCAAAAAGAGTCTGCATGACCCTTGCTACACCAAATACTGTGTGTGCACAGCGCAAATGTCTCAATCAATGTCCAAAAGAAAGCTGAAACTCCAAATCCAAATCCAATAAAATAGTGAGTTTTTTACCTTGGGAGTAGTCACACTTCACCCGCGTTCTCATTAATTGAAATGACAGGAGGCACGCGAATATTATGATCACCCCCCTTTTTTTAAGGTAAGCTTTTTAGAGAGAGTATCCACAGGAGCCTTCATTTTGATATCTATAAGGATAGATGCTACACCTGAGCTGATTACACCTTGTCTCTCCTTCTCTTTATATTTGGAATACTGTGGAGATTACATCAGTACATATGAACGCGTAGAGAGTGGGCCAATTACCTACAGGTACGTTGGATTTTCATTACAAATTATACCACTGTTTATGTTAGTGTGACTGTGTGATTGATTGAGAGAGCGCTACACCCCCCCTGTTGCTTTTCTGTATTCTCTTGTTAGGGGCCTTGTCTGGTGGCCCTTGGTGTTTAGCGGCTTATTTGAAAGTCTTTAGTGTCTTCCCTGTGACGATTGTAGTTCTGTCTACATCACCAACAATGGGTGCAAGGTGGGATTAGTAGAAGATCTGGCTATGGCCCTATGGATTGTCACATTCTGTATACTTGTGTATGGTCTTATGGACCCTTGTGCCATTTGGGTCAATTTTATGAGTATCAATGCGTGGGGTACAGCAGGTGCCTTGTGCTATTTAGGGGGTGCATTTGGAGTTACTAGTGTGCTGGTGTATGAAGGGATAGATGTTGATAGTGTACCTTCCTTTCTGGCTCCCCCCCCCTTGGTGCTACCATTGAGTGCAATGAGTTCAGTGCTATAGCGCCTTATAGGAAGATCTGTGTTGGCGCTATGATCTCATTGGCATTGCTGGTGTGTATCAGGGTGTTGGGTAATGTTGGGACAAATCTATAACAAGAAAACTATACTACTACCTTAAATGTTCTAACCTGCACGAGTCAAACCAGGAACCGGCTGCCCAGCCGGAATAATAACAGTAAAGAAAAAAGGGGAGGGACCTGGGCTCAGTGCTATATCTTTAATCAATTAAAATAAACACATCCATTAAACACATCAAAGCATATGTAACATAAAAACACTTAATACTTAATTTCAGTATGTGAAGTCTCAGTCTTATGGGAAAGAAGGTGCAAGTCGTATGCGAAGTTCCAATAGGAGCCACCAATCAGTGTCCAATAGTCCTAAAACAAAGAAATAATCCTCTAAGTGTAGATGGTAAAGTTCAATAAGGTCACAGTTCTTGCAGTTGATGATCTTCCCCAATGGGGTTCTACGTACCAAAAATTCGTGTAAAACAGGCTTGTCGGTCTCAATGGACCCAAAGGAGCCGGTACAAATATTCAATGATTCTGTAAAAGAGAATAAATCTCTAAGTGTAGACTGTAAGGTCCAATGTCATCACAGTTTATCAGATTCAATCCCCCCAATAGGGGTTCTACGTACCAGAACTATGTAGATAAAAGGCTTGTCGGTCTCAATGGACCAGTCTTTAGATCCCTTTTCTGATATCAAAGTTCTTTGTTTCAGGGTGAGCTCAAAAAAAGGCAGAAATAACAATGCCTTAGTGGGGCCCAAGGGACCACAGGAGGAGGCAAATATCAACTTTCCATACCATTCAATTATAGGCTGTAGATAGCACCATATATAGCACCACAAAAATGTTAATAATTTAGTTTAAAATCTTAACAAATTCACCTAAAAAACACTCAAAGTTTATAAAAGAATCATAAAAGGACTAGTCAACGCGCGTTTCGATTACTCACAGCAATCTTCTTCATGGACTAAAACAAGATTGCAAATGGACTCCCACTATTTATAGACTATGTCAGTAACAAACATAAAAGAGGGACAAGTGGGATTAAAAGGTTCCATATTAAAAGTTCTATAACTATAATGTATTCTTCAACTTAACATACAACCCATATACTCTAAACCATATAATATAAAAAAGGATAAAATAATCTTTTATACCTTACAATATATTACACTAATATTGACCAAACAAATTATTTGGACAAAAATTACCTTTTATGTGTGTTTAACAGTACTATATATATACTAGATCTCTCTATTCCTTTTATGCCCAAACACTTAATGTTTCAATCAATAATCATTAATAAACACAATATTTCCATATAACCTCATAATATATCCCCTTTTCATGGCAGTTCCTGTATCTACTCAATATTGGCCCCGTTATCAGTCCCGACATTGCGTGCACGTGGCGCACGTTTCCTTAACTAAAAAGGCCGACTAGGCCACTCTATAACACAATAAATCCCTATCCAAGATGGCCGACGCAACCCAACGCCGGAAATCGCGTCAGCACGTCGTCACGTCGGTGACGTCTATTTCCGTCGGCCATCTTGGATCGGGAATATCGAAACATAAAACGAGACGTTCCCAATCCAAAATGGAGGGACGCACGCGTCATTACGCTAAAAAGACGCTTCCGGACGCCATCTTGGGTACATGCGAGCAACGCAATATCTCACCCAAGATGGACGTCGGGATACCGACACAGACCTATAGGGAAACGCCTCTACTGCAAATACAGACGCTTCCGGACGCCATCTTGGGTACATGCGGGCACGCAGTGTCTCACCCAAGATGGCCGTCGGAATACCGACACGAACCTATAGGGAAACGTCTCTACTGCAAATACAGACGTATAGGCATTTTACTACTTCCTACTAGCTTCCAGTATTCATATAAAATACATAAACAATCCCATTACGATAATAATGAATATCAGAAATGTCTAAATAACCACCCACTAACACGTGCCTAAAATCAATTACAACATATAATGAATTCGATTCTCACAGCATATATATTCATAATAAAATGTATATAAAAAAATGTATATAAAAAAAATATGTATATAAAAAAAAAAAAATATGTATATAAAAAAAAAAAAAAAAAAATAATTTTCTCTCCAAATACATTAAATATTTATCAAAAATCAATATGAAAAACGAATCTCATTTAAAACGTCCAAGTCAAATCAAACACCCAAAAATGGTCTCAAGTCAAAATTAATATTCAAACCTTTTTCAGACATCGTTCTTGCACTTTTAAGACTATGGACCCAATTCATTTCTTTTTGTAATAGATACTTTTCAGTTTCCATCCCCCTATTATGAATAATCTCAATCCCTATAAACGAAAATCCACTTATGTCGCCACCATGACAATTATTATAATGTTGTGGAATACAGTGTGTTTCTAGTTTATTCCGAATGTTTTTCAAATGTTCACATATCCTAACTCTTAGCGGACGTGATGTTTTGCCTACATAAATCGATCCACAATCGCACAAAATCAAATATATAACGTTTTTACTGACACAATTAATGAATTGTTTAATGCGATGTGCTGATCCGTCCAAAGGATTATTAAATAATGTTACACCTTTATATTTCTTATTGCTTTTCTGGCAGGCCAAACAGCGTCCACAATTATAAAATCCTTTAATTTCATTTAAAAAGGTCTTGGGCGGTTTTTCTTTTACGAGTTTACTTCTAACTAACTTGTTTCGTAAGTTAGGTGCGCCCTTAAAAACTACCATTGGTTTAGAAGGTAATACTTTCTTTAAATCTTTATCTGACATCAATATTTTCCAATGTTTTTTAATAATAAATTCCATCTGTTTTGCTTCAGAACAATAACGAAAAACTGGTCTTAAAATTTGGGGAGGATCAATTCTAACTCTTGGGGTTAAGAGGTCCATTTGATTTTTATCTTCCAATCTTTTATATGCTTTCATAAGGCATTTATTTTTGTAACCCTTGTCTCTAAATCTTTTTTCCAATATTGTCAGTTGTTCAGTACATTTTTTTGTACTGTTGCAATTTCTTTTGATTCTCGTAAATTGCCCAAGGGGTATATTCTCCAACCATCTTGGATGGTGACCACTATCTGATGGAATATACGTGTTAGCATCCACTGTTTTAAAATACGTGCAGGTATTAATATTTCCACCTTCAATAGTACATGTGATATCTAAATAATTTATAATTCTATCATCAGTTATATAAGTAAAATCCAGATTAAAATCATTATTATTCAAATGCCTAAGAAATGTCTCTACACTATCCCCATCACCTGCCCATATAAAAAAAAGATCGTCAATGTATCGAACAAATAATTTTATTCGTTCGAGAAAAGGCTGACAATTCCACACAAAAATGTCTTCCCAAGCTCCCATATATAAATTAGCAAATGATGGGGCAAATCTAGTGCCCATCGCGGTGCCTACTAGCTGTAAATAATAATCTTCTAAAAACTCAAAATAATTATGTGTAAGAATGAATTTAATACATTTAATTAAATACTCTGTTTGTGGGATATCTAACCAATTATGGTTTCTAATACTTTGTGCTACCATCTCGCATCCTTTCTCATGTGGGATTACACTATACAACGACTTCACATCAATGGTTATGAAACGGTAACCTTCCATCCATGTACAATCCCTAAGTTTTAATATAAAATCTCCACTGTCTTTTATATAAGATCTATTCTTTATTACCAAAGGTTGTAATAAGGTATCTATGTATAACGATAGATTAGAGGTCAATGAGTCTATGCTCGAAATAATTGGGCGACCTGGGGGCTTACTTTGACTCTTGTGTATCTTTGGTAGATAGTAAAAATTAGCACATCTACATTTCGTTGATTTTAAAAAACTAAATTCCCTAGTGTCTAATATTCCATCCTCATGTCCCCTCTCAATCAAATCGTCATATAATTTTTTATAGTCCACACTTGGATCTTTATTCAATTTTATATAGGTTATTCCATCATTTAATATATGGTAAGCCTCTTCTATATAATCATTTCTATTTAACACTACTAAGCCCCCGCCTTTATCTGCCGGTTTGAATATAATAGATGTGTCAGCATATAGTGTTTTAAGTACTCTACGTTCTTCTTTATTCAAATTATCATCTCTATAGGAGATTCTCATCTTCTGAAAATCTTGTTCTACCACATTTAAGAATACGTCTATGGTTCCTTTTTTAATAAATAAAGGATCGAATGTGGATTTTTTCGGGACATTGGCATGTCTTACAGTATCCACTTCCTCAGACATGCTGTTAACTATCACAGATCCTCCATGCTGATCTTGATTATTAACCGAAAAAAATTTCTTAAGGGCTAAATTTCTACCTAATTTTTGTAAATCTAAGAAATTTTCAAACTCATTACAATGTTTACTTGGGGCAAACTTTAAACCCTTACTTAATATATCTAATTCAAGCTCGCTAAAAGTTTTATTACTCAAATTAAAAATAGAAGATCTGTCTACCGCCTTGCATATTTGGGTATCGCCCCTTCTACATTTTCTCCTTCTAGGTTTCTTTTTCTTAATGAGTGGAGTTGTGATTCTCCACTCTCTAGACCTAAAAAACCATCCCTATTTTCTTTATTTTCTAATATAAGATCTCTTTGATCACTGCCTTTCAATAAATCTTTAACCTCATTTAGATATGTCGATGAAGCACAGGCAATACTGGACTTAGGTATACTTTCCTTTGGTAATGTCAGTGTATTGCTATACGGTTTAAAACTATAAAGGCTGTTTCTAGGGCCAGTCGTCCTTTCTAAACTATTCGATTGTCCGCTATTATGTCGTTGATAGCCCCTTCCTCCCCTATATTGGCCTCTTGAAGAACTGCGGCCCCTCCCATTATATCTCTCTTCATAATATGGACGATTATTATTATGGGAATTATAGCTATTCCTATAATGATTAGACCCATAGGGGTATGGTTTGTAATCTGATCTATAATTATCACAGTTCTCCCCTCCTTGATCTATTTTAATATCTTTCCCCTCATTTATAGTAATTACATGTTCATTATCTTTACTACATTCTTGGTTTTTTACAATATAATCATTTAGATCTCGTTCATATTTTTTCTTTTTAATTTGTATAATTTCTAATTCCGTGTCATCCAATTTCTTTAGCACAGAAGTGGTTAGATCTTTTAATGTAGTATTTTCGCTATACGGTTTCAATTTTTCTCTTACTTCAAATATTTTCCGTGTCAACTCTTCTTGATATTTGAACCTATATTTAACTAATAATTTCATCAAAGAATATGTGCAAGTTTCTAGAATTAAGTCCCACTCTGTCATAAATTCTTTATTCTCTAAATTATAAGAAGGTTGTTTCATTACTCTCAACCCTCTCGGAGTAATCTCCTTTTTCAAATATAACAACATTGTTTTTACTTCCCAATCTGATTTCATCCTTTTAATTAGGAGATTTTCCAAATTGCGTACTTCTTTGACAATATCTACATTATTCACTGTCTCTTTCACAGATCTCTCAGAGAAAATACTTTCTATATCTACACATGCTCTGTCCTCAAATAGTGACATGTCTTTTAAGGGAGTATAGATGGGCAAAAAACAGACCAATTACAAATTGACTATACTGCTACCTTAAAATGTCTAATTTGCACGAGTCTAACCAGGAACCGGCTGCCCGGCCGGAAATATAACAGTAAAAAAAAAAAAAGGGGGGGGACCTGGGCTCAGTGCTATATCTTTAATCAATTAAAAATGAACACATCAATTAAAAACATAAAAACATATATAACATAAAACAATTAATACTTAATTTCAATTTGTGAAGTCTCAATCTTAGATCAAAAGGAAGTCCGGATCATATGAGAAATTCCAGTTGGGGCCATAAATGAATATCCAAAAGTCCTAAAATGAAGAAATAATCCTCTACGTGTAGATGGTAAAGTCCAATATTATCACAGTTCTTTCAATTGATGGTCTCCCCCAATGGGGTTCTACGTACCAATAGTTCGTATAAAACAGGCTTGTCGGTCTCAATAGACCATGGAGAACCAATACAGATGTTCAATGATTCTGAAAAAGAGAATAAATCTCTAAGTGTAGACTGTAGGATTCAGTATCATAACAGTTTTTCAGATTTAATCCCCCCAACAGGGGTTCTACGTACCAGAACTCTGTTTATTAAAGGCTTGTCGGTCTCAATGGACCAGTCTTTAGATTCCTTTTCTGGTATGAAAATTCTTGGCTTCCAGGTAAGCTCAAAAAAGCAGAAATAATAATGCCTTAGTGAGACCAATGGGGCCACAGAAGGACATAAGCATCAGCTCTCCATACAGTTCAAATATAGGCCATAGATAGCACCATATAGCACCACAAGAAATATCAATAAGTTAACCATAAAATCTTAAACGGTTCACTTAAAAATCACTCAAAATTTGTAAAAGAATCATAAAAGAAACTAGTCAACGCGCGTTTCGATTACTCACAGCAATCTTCTTCATGGACTAAAACAAGATTGCAAATGGACTCCCACTATTTATAGACTATGTCATTAACAACATAGAGAAAGGACATGCTGCTACCATGGATTCCATATTGTAAATCCCTAAATCTAACTTATTATCCTGTTAGAAATGCATTCCTATATCTTCTATACAATATAGTATAAAATCAATAAAATGTATAAAATAATATATTAAACCTTACAATTTACCACATTAATATTGGCCAAAAAATATTTTGACAAAAATTTCTTTTTGTATATATATTACAATACTATGCATATAATTTACCTCTCTGTCTCATTTTGTCCTTAAACTTAATGTCCCAACCAACTTGCATCAATAAACACAATGCTCCCATGGTATTACAATATTAGTCCCCATTTCCATGGCGGCTCCAACTTGTAGCCCATTTAACCCTTCCTTTACGTTCCTATCACTGCGTGCACGTGGTGCGCGCTTCCATTACTATAATGGCCGACTCGACCACTCTATAACACCAAATAATACCTATCCAAGATGGCCGACGGAGACTCACGCCGGAAATCGCGTCAGTGCGTCATCGCGTACGTGACGTCTACTTCCGGCGGCCATCTTGGATAGGGATAAAGGAGACAATAAACGCGACATTCCCAATCCAATATGGAGGGACGCGAGCGTCCACGCGCATGCATGACGTTTCCGGACGCCATCTTGGGTACATGAAGACACGCAGTGTCTTCCCCAAGATGGCCGTCGGACTGCATTAATACGAACTAGCAGGGAAACATCTACTTCATAATATAAACGCATGTGAATTTACGGATGGCTTCTACAGTGAGATTATAATCTACATGCCCCCAGTAGTCACCTTAATATATATATTCCTTGTCTATGACAATAAAAACAATAAGAACAATATAAAAAAACCGCAGAATAAAAGTGCCAAAAATATAAATATATAAATACAAATATTACATTACACACAATTACCACCACATGTGTATTAATAATCAGAGGTAAGGTATAAGGATCACTGTAATTGATATAAGGATCACTGTAATTATCATTAGATATTTAGTATTTAAATACCAATTAAGAATAAATAGAATCAATACCAATTAAAATCAAACACCCAAAAACGGTCTCAGATCAAAATTAATATTCAACCCTTTTTCAGACATAGTTCTTGCACTTTTAAGTCTGTGGACCCAATTCATTTCTTTTTGTAATAGATGCTTTTCAGTTTCCATACCCTTATTTTGGACAATCTCGATTCCTATAAAAGAAAAACCTCTTATATCACCCCCATGGCAGTTATTATAGTGTTGTGGAATACAATGTGTTTCCAATTTGTTTCGGATATTCTTCAGATGTTCACATATCCTAACTCGTAAAGGACGCGATGTTTTGCCTACATATATTGATCCACAATCGCAAAGAATCAAATATATGACATTCTTACTGGCACAATTAATGAATTGTTTAATGTGATGTTCAGATCCATCTATAGGGTTTTTGAATTGTATTACCCCTTTATGTTTCTTATTACTTTTCTGGCAAGCCAAACAGCGTCCACAATTGTGAAATCCTTTAATCTCATTTAAAAAAGTCTTAGGTGGTTTTTCTTTTGTAAGTTTACTTCTAACCAATTTGTTTCGTAGGTTAGGTGCACCCTTAAAGACTACCATTGGTTTAATTGGTAATGCTTTCTTTAAGTCTTTATCTGACATCAAGATTTTCCAATGTTTTTTAATAATAGATTCCATCTGTTTTGCTTCAGAGCAATAATGGAAAACTGGTCTTAAGATTTGAGGAGGGTCTATTCTAACTCGTGGGGTTAAAAGGTCCATTTGGTTTTTATCTTCCAATTTTGTATATGCTTTCATAAGGCATTTATTCTTATAACCTTTATCTCTGAATCTTTTTTCCAATATTGTCAGTTGTTCATTACATTTTTTCGTATTATTACAATTTCTTTTGATTCTCGTAAATTGTCCAACTGGTATATTCTCTAACCATCTTGGATGGTGACCACTGTTTGATGGAATATATGTGTTAGTGTCCACCGTTTTAAAGTACGTGCATGTTTCAATGATTCCACCTTCAATTGTGCATGTAATATCCAAATAATTAATCATTTTTTCATCAGTTACATGGGTGAATTCCAAATTAAAATTGTTATTATTCAAGTGCGTGAGAAATGTATCTACACTTTCCCCATCTCCTGCCCATATAAAAAAAAGGTTGTCGATATATCGAACAAATAATTTTATGCATTCAGCAAAAGGCTGGCAATTCCACACAAAAAGTTCTTCCCAAGCTCCCATGTATAAGTTAGCGAATGAAGGGGCAAATCTGGTGCCCATCGCGGTTCCTACTAACTGTAAATAATAATCTTCTAAAAACTCAAAATAATTATGTGTAAGAATAAATTTAATACATTTAATCAAATACTCTGTTTGTGGGATATCTAACCAATTATGTTTTCTAATGCTTTGAGCTACCATCTCACATCCTTTCTCATGTGGGATTACACTATACAACGACTTTACATCAATAGTGATGAAGCGGTAACCTTCCATCCATGTGCATTCCTTAAGTTTTAATATGAACTCTCCACTGTCTTTAATATGTGATCTATTTCTTATTACCAGTGGTTGTAACAAGATGTCTATATATAGCGATAGATTAGAGGTTAGTGAGTCTATGCCAGATATAATTGGGCGACCTGGGGGCTTACTTGGGTTCTTGTGTATCTTTGGTAGATAGTAAAAATTGGCACATCTGCAATTTGTTGATTTTAGAAAATTGAATTCCCTAGTGTCTAGTATGCCATCCTCATGTCCCCTTCTAATCAAATCATCATATAATTTTTTATATTCCACACTTGGATCTTTGTTCAATTTTATGTAGGTAATACCATCATTTAAGATATGGTAAGCTTCTTCTATATAGTCTTTTCTATTTAACACTACTAGGCCCCCGCCTTTGTCTGCTGGTTTAAAAATAATAGATGTGTCACCATATAATGTCTTAAGTACTCTACGTTCTTCTTTGTTTAAATTATCATTTCTATACGAAATTCTCATTTTCTGAAAATCTTGTTCCACAACATTCAAAAATACCTCTATTGTACCTTTTTTGGTGGATAAAGGATCGAACGTTGATTTTTTAGGTACATTAGCATGTCTAAAGGTATCTACTTCCTCAAATATATTAGTAGATGTCAAAGATCCTTTATGTTGGTCCTGATTGTTGGCCGAAAAGAATTTTTTAAGGGCTAGATTTCTCCCTAATTTCTGTAGGTCTAAAAAATTTTCAAACTCATTACAATGTTTACTGGGAGCGAATTTTAGACCCTTACTTAATATATCTAATTCTAGCTCACTAAAAATTTTATAGCTCAAATTAAAAATGGAGGATCTATCTACCGTCTTGCATATTTGGGTATTGCCCCTTCTACATTTTCTCCTTCTAAATTTCTTTTTCTTAATGGGTGGAGTTGTAATTCTCCACTCTCTTGACCTAAAAAAGCCTCCCTATTTTCTTTATTTTCTAACATAAGATCTCTTTGGTCATTGCCTTTCAATAGATCATTTACCTCATTTAAATATGTGGATGAAGCACTAACAATGCTGGACTTAGGTATACTTTCCTTTGGTAGTGTCAATGTGTTACTGTACGGTTTGAAACTATATAGGCTATTTCTAGGACCGGGTGTTCTTTCTGAACTGTTCGATTGCCCACTATTGTGTTGGTAATAGCCCCTTCCTCCCCTATGTTGACCTCTGGAGGAACTACGACCCCTTCCATTATATCTCTCTTCATAATATGGACGATTGTTGTTATGGGAATTATAACCGTTCCTATAATAATTAGGCCCATAGGAAAGGGGTTTATATTCTAATTTATATCTATCAGAGTTCTCCCCTCCCTGATCTATTTTAATGTCTCTCCCCTCATTTATAGTAATTACATGATTATTCTCTTTACTACATTCTTGGTTTTTTTCAATATAGTCATTTAGATCTCGTTCATATTTTTTCTTTTTAATTTGTATAATCTCTATTTCAGTGTCATCCAATTTCTTCAACACAGAGGTAGTTAAATCTTTTAATGTAGTGTTGTCACTATAAGGTTTCAATTTTTCTCTTGCTTCAAATATTTTCCGTGTCAACTCTTCCTGATATTTGAACCTATATTTAACCAACAATTTCATCAAAGAATATGTGCAAGTCTCTAGGATTAAATCCCACTCTGTCATAAATTCTTTGTTCTCTAAATTATATGATGGTTGTTTCATTACTCTTAACCCTCTCGGAGTAATCTCCTTTTTCAGATATAACAACATTGTTTTAACTTCCCAATCTGATTTCATCCTTTTAATCAGGAG
>JAWWEF010330709.1:0-13636 GCA_035582665.1 Siren reticulata | reverse complement strand
TTGCGGGGGTTTTTCCGTGGTCTACGCCATATGCCTTATATCCGCTGTCACCTGACTAGACTCGCGGAGTTGCTTTCATCATTTCTACAGGGTGCAGTCCTGCCACAGATCTGTCCGGCCTCGCGTTCCTGTCACACCTTTGCTGCCTGCAATCCCATTGGTCACTAAAAGTGTAAAGCCCTTGGCCATTAGCCCACTTGTCCAGCAAGTAGTTCCCCCAGAGGATCCTTCCATCGAAGATCCCTGCACCCTTAGCATCCCTTTATAAGGCCCCTTCAGAGCCTAAGAAGTGTGTTAAGCCGTTGTATCCAGACCTAGGAGGAATCTGACCTGCCTAGCGACGAACAGGTATCCAGACCTGTAAGGGAAACTCTGCAACTATGAAGACTGTGCCTGCTGCTGTGTGTCACCTCAGAGCCTGTGCCTTGCCTCGCTGAAGCCTGCGTTGCCCCAGTGAAGGAGTCTTCTGCAACCATCTCTGTACAATGTTGCCTGCCTGTGACCCCCGTGCCTGTTGCAACCTGCGACGTGGGACCATCCAGGAGGCCGGACTCAGCCCCGCTTGACCACCCCAACGTGTGCTGACCTGCACTGCCGGCTTAGCTGACCTGTGACCATTGCCTGACCCGTGGAACGCACCCATCATTAGTAAGCGCCCTGCAACCCGGCTCCCAGGTACGTCCAACCCTCTTTGCGGAGCTGCGTGCCCTGCTCTGGACACTTGCTGTGTCCTTGACCACTGCCTGACCCGGCGAATGCGCCCTGTGCCCTGCAACCCGGCTCCCAAGTATGTCCAACCCTGCAAGGTTTAGCTGTGGGAGCCAAGCACTCCAGCAACCCCCTGCGACCCTCTGTAGAGAGTCCCCCACGTCACTGGGTCCCCAGCACCTTTACTTACCTTCGCACTGTTGTCCTGTGGCATCTTGATCCAACCGCGAATACTGCTTTGTCTGCTAGAAGAAGAAGCACTCCTGCACCTGTCGTGGTACCCGAGTTCACCACGTCCCCTGCATCTCAGTGCATCTGGCCAATCAGCATTCGCTGTGCCTGCAGCGTCCCAGCATGTCTGGCCAATCAGCGGCTGCAGCAGCTCCAGCGTCACTCCATGCAATCCTATGCAGAGCTTCTGCAATTGATTTCAACGGTGGTACCCAAGCCAAATGTTCTGTGCAGATCTGCCTATGTATTCTAACCGTGGTCCATTGCTACACGATTTCTAAGGCATCCCAGCACATTTTTCTATTGCGGTACAGTGTATCTTCCCTGAGCGTCTCTGGTGCCTTTGCACCTATTTCTGAGACTGTCTAACCCCTGCCCAGCAGCTGAACATCCGCTAGTGAAGAGACAGGAGTCTCTACCTTGTATCGCACCTGCAATATCCTTTTTCTAAAGTGAACCTGTCCATTTACTGTGATGATAACTATGTTATGCTCTTATTAATGATTGAATGCTTACTTGCTATTACTGAATGCATATATGCTAGTATTGAATGCCAGCATTGTCTATGAAATCCATTCCAACGTATTATCAAAGATAGGCTGAGGCCTTTTGCTAATCTAAACGTGTGGACTGGTGAGTGTACTGTTGTACTGGGGGGCATTGGTGTGTTCCGTATGTCTCAAACCCTATTAGCTGTAATGGTATATATTCTGCTCTTTTGAGAAGCCTGAAGCTGCTCATGTCCCATTACCCTTGGTGAGAACTCATTGCTTTAATTAGAAGCTAGTGACCTCTGAATCTCTCGCCCTGTGTGCCACCTGATCCTCTGGGACTAGCTACCCCAGAATCTGGTTGATAGTCTCACCCGGGATATCCTGTGAGCTAATCGTCCTGCAGTGCCCATGGCATGCTGGGAGCTGTAATGCTTCCACCTGGGACATCCTGTGTCCTGCACCGTCCTGTAGTGCCAGGGCAAGCTGGGCACTGTATTTATTTGAATTTTTAGATAGCGCTGCATCACACTTTCGTGTCACGTAGCAATTTACACAATGTAAGGAGGGAAAATGTAGTGCTGCCTGTCCCACCGGTGCATTCTGTGTCCTGTACCGCCCTCCAGTACTGGCCTATGCTAGGAGCTGCAGTACTGATTGTGCTAGTGTCCCTTCTCCAGTACTGGGGCATGCTGGGAGCTGTATTGCTGCCTGCACTCATGTCCCACATGGGGCATCCTGTGCCCTGTACTATACTGCAGTGTCCGAAACATGCAGGTACCAGTAATGCTGCCAATGCCAGTCTCTCACTCGGGGCATTATCCTGCCTATAGCGCTAGGTCACTGTGCCCTGTGTCACACTGCAATGCCGGGGCTGTGCTGCTTTTGCTAGTGTCCCACCCTGGGCATCCTGTGCCCTGTACCTTTCTTCAGTTCTGGATCATGCTGCCAGCTGTAATGCTGCCTTTGCCAGTGTCCTGCTCAAAGTGTCCTGTGCCCTGTACCATCCTGCAAGTGCCCGGGGCATGGTGGGAGCCTCTGCTAGTGTCCCACCATGACCATCCTGTGCCCTGTACCACCGCGCAGTGTCCCTGCATGCTTGGAGCTGTAGTGCTGACTGTGCAAAGGGCATGCTGTGAGCTGTAGTGCTGCCTGTGTTAGTGTCCTACCCTCAATAACCTGTGCCCTGTACTGTCCACCAGTGTCGCGGGCATGCTGGGAACTCTAGTGTTGCCTGTGCCAATGTCCCACCCGGGGCTTTCTTTGCTGTGCCATGTGCCATCTTGCAGTGCCCAGGCATGCTGGATTTTGTGTGCTTTTTGTGCTAGAGCCCCCCCCCCCCCCATATGTATGCCTTACCCCCTCCACTCAGCTTCCAGGTGCCCCTTTGCAGTGTCACCAAGGCTGGATATACAGGGAGTCATGCGGGGGTATCTCGGTTTATGAAAGGGACAGGCCCATATTAGCACAGGTGTGTTAGTTCTCATTCACTATTATTTATTTTTCACATTTCTGCATTTTACGTTAAATTAAAATTCAAACAGTGTGTGTATGGTTTGGGGCATTACACTATGTTTGAGACAGGAGGCGGTGGGCGGCATAAGATATTGGAAATCTCTGTATTTGATAATGGGCCAAAGGTCTGCTTCTCTGTTACTGTTATTTTGTATAATATGTTATTCTGTGTAAATGTGTATAATGTTTGAATGTGAACTAGAACACACAATAACAAATGCAAACGTGTTCTCTCACAGTCAGTAAATACCACAGGATGCCAGTGATGCCGGAACGTGCGTGGTGTAGTTCCACGAGCGGCTGCTAGAGGACGCTGTAAATGAGCACTATAGGGCTGTAAAAATAAACGTACGGGTGTGTCATTCCACATCCTGTTAGTAGAGCGCGCTGCTTTGAGCTTAGTGGCTTCTACTGTGAGCAGCCAATGGGAGGCGAGACTGATTTACATATATTCCAGATTTGTGCATTATGGGTAGAAATGTTACAAATATTTTAGAGATTTCTTTTAATCTTCCCCCAAATTATATTCAATTTTATTTTATTTTTTGATTAGCAATTGAAGATTTCACAAAGAATTCCGGAAAACATGGGTATCCCTCAACTGTCTCGGAATCAGACTGATTAACTAGTTCAGCAACGACGTTCAGTTTCAAAAAACAATCGCTTGTTTGAGTTTGCAGGACATTGTGTGCTGCAGGGTATAAAATATTTATTTATGTATTTATTTATTTAAGTGATTTTAAATATCGCCCACAGTTCGTGTGGTGGGTGATCAGAAAAAAAAAAAATATATATTCCTGAGAAAGTGCGAAAATAGAAGTAGTTAGCGCAGACTTCCCGGACGCGCTTACTTCGAACGGACGCAGGTGTCAATTTGATGTTTGACACCCGATCTTGAACTCGAGGCAGAGCTCTGTTCCCCAGCGGTGGGGTGCTCAGCAAGTGGAGCGGAATACGTACGTGGCTGGCACGGACAGTGGGCCCTGCAAAAAACAACACACTTGAGCTACTACAAATCTGAGGATGAAACGGAATATGGTTGCAGGGGATCGAGCTGCATTATAAAGGCAGTTATCACATCCCATGAATTTGATGAATGCCGATTTGATGCGAGTGCCAATGGCAGTGTTTGAGTGCGAGCTCCTGACCCAGAGCACAGACAGCAATGGATAGATGCAATTGAGCAACACAAGACTGAATCCGGTTATGGCTATGAACCCAGCTTGTGACGACATGGCTCCCTGGCATCTGGACAGAGTGGGGACTGTGCTACGTCCACCTCATCTTTCAAGAAAGGATATACCTTGCGAGAAAACCAGCTGAAATGGAAACATTCAGAGACACCCTGTGTAGGCAAGTGGACACTTTACAGTGTGCCGATGCCAGTGTCCAGGAATGAACTGGAGAGAGATAAAGTGATGGACGAGAATGGAGATGATTTCCTTGCACTTCAGCCAGATGGAGAATATTTGCACAACAGTAGTGGCAGCACAGACAAATTATTCACGCTTGTATAGTATAGTATAGTTTGATTTATATAGCGTCCGTACCAGAAGGCATCTAAATTGTTTTAGTCTCTGTCGTGAGCTTTTTCGTCACGCTTGACGTTCTTCTCAGTCCAGTTGGCTGAAGAGGAGGGTCTTCAGGTCTCTCTTGTACTGCTTGGTGTTTGTTGCTGTCTTTATGTTGATGGGAAGGGCATTCCATGCTCTCGGTCCCAGGTACTTGAAGGTCCTGCTTGCCGCCCTCTGCCTTGTTATGCGAGGGATGTGATGCTGTCGTAAGGTAGCGGATCTTAGCAGCCTGGGCTGGGTGTAGGGGATGGCGTGTTTCTGGAGGTAGTATGGTGCCTCGGGAGTTTGGGCCTTGAATATTAGGGTGAGTAGCTTGTGTTGAATCCTGTGCTTGACTGGCAGCCAGTGGAGGTTCTTGAGTGTGTTTGAGATGTGGTCTCTCCTCCTCAGGTTAGTGATTACCTTTGCGAGGTGGTTCTGAGTTCTCTGAAATCTTGCTATGGATGCTTGAGTAACCCGATATATAGTGAATTGCAGTAGTCTACTCTTGCTACTATAACTGCCCGAGCACATGTTGCCAGGTCACTTGGTCTGAGAACTGTTTTCATGTTTCTCAAGAGCTGTATTAGGTAGTTGCTGGTTCTGATTATTTCGTCAGTGTGAGGTGTCATGGATAGATTGCTGTCCAGTATCACTCCGAGGGTCCGTATTGAATCTTTTATTGGTATGTTGGATCCCTGGATTCATAGTGATGTTGGTGTCGGGGGGGGTATGTATGTGGTTGTCCCGTGTTGCTGTTCCCTCTCCTTCTTCTCCATGGTCACCGGCTCAGTAACACTCATGCGTGGGCTGAGAAGATCAGGGCATGAGCTGAGGGCATAGGGACTCTGCACACCCATGAGGTGAGGGCATAGGGAGAGTGCATAGACAGGGGGTGAGGGCATAGGGAATCTGCAAAGACGTGTGGTGCATTCTGATCATCATGTCCTGTGCTGAGGGCTGAGTGTGTGTGTGTGTGTGTGTGTGTGTGTCGGTGGGGGGGGGGGGTGGTGCTCATGGTCTGCTTTTAGGACTGTTCACCTGCATAGATCTGCTGCAAAGAGGCTAAGGCGGGTTGCAGTGAGTGGGAGCCCTTTATGAATGCTCTGCTGTACCCAGTCCACCCTACCCCTTGCCCCCTCACTCCCCAGAACCACCACGAACGACCCAGTCCTTCTATGGGCCCCTTTTGTAGACAGAGGTTAAGAAGCGCTACACTGAGGGCTGATATGACATGGCCGCTATGCTGAGCTCTGTGGATGGCAAGGCTCCGCCAGTGTGCACCAGGGAGTCAAAAGAGGTTTGCCTAATTTTAACTGGGAGCTTTGGATATGTAGACAGAGACCAGAGTACTGGTCTCCACGTGGAAATTAGCATACTCCTCATACCCTGATAGAGGGTACTGTTCCTGTGAGTAAGTAGGGCAGACATCTTGGAGTGAGGCCGCTGAGTGATGTAGGCACAACAGAAAATACATTAATTCCTTGAGACATGCACCGGAAGGGTATAAAACAGTTACTCTCAGGAGTCCCTTATTATTTTCCTCAGTAAACATTCCAGGCCCCTACCTAGCATCTTCCAGAAAGTCAGCAGCATTATACAAATTCCGCAACAGCAAATACATTCATTCATTGAGAAAAGCACAGGCATGGTTCAAAACAGTTGCTCTCATGGTTCCCTTACTTTCTGACCTCAGGAAACAGTCCAGGCCCCTACCTGGCCACTCCTAGCAAGTCAACAACATTATTCAATGTCTGCATCCCGCCCCCCCCCCCCCAAGTTTATCCTGTCTGCTTTCTTCTTTGGTGCCTCGAAGGCTTTGCCCCACAATGAGAAATCTGTTAGCAGCCTTTTGGGAGGAGATGCCTTCCCTTTTGAAGGTATCCAGAAGTGTGAAATTTGGGTGGGTCTCTGTACTTCCCAGGAGATGCAAATGGGAGATTGTCCGGCGGCCCTCTGGGGATAGAGTGTCTGTGTGTTGAAAGAAGGGAGGGGGGAGTTGAGCAGTAATCACAGTGTAGAGGCTGGGGGATTGCTCCTGCACTGCTCTCGCAGTATAAAGGGCGAGGGACTGCTCCTGGACTGTTCTCACATTATAAAGGCTGGGGGACTGCTCCTGGACTGCTTTCACTGTAGAAGTCCTGGGGGCTGCTCATGGACTGCTCTCACGGTATGGGGGCTGGGGGACTACTCCTGGACTGTTCTAACAGTATAAAGGCTGGGGCACTGCTCCTGGACTGCTCTCAGTATAAAGGCTGGGGAACTGCTCCTGGACTGCTCTCCAAAAAGGGGGCTGGGGGACTGCTACTGGACTGTTCTTACAGTGTTAAGGCTGAGGGACTTCTCCTGGACTGCTTTCACTGTATAAGTCTGAGGAACTGCTCATAGACTGCTCTCACAGTGTAAAGGCTGGGGGACTGCTACTGGACTCCTCTCCAAAATGGGGGCTGGGGGACTGCTACTGGACTGTAATCACAGTGTTAAGGCTGAGGGACTGCTCTGGACTGTTTTCTCTGTATAAAGTCTGGGGGACTGCTCATGGACTGCTCTCACAGCCTAAAGGCTGGAGGGGGGCTGCTATCTATTTATTTGAACTTCTATATAGTGCGTATAGCCCTTTTGGGTTGCTAAGTGCTTTACAGGAAAAAAGCGAAAGGGTGGAGAAAATGGTTAGCATGAGCAGTTGCATATAAGAGCGATGCAACGTGACCTGCGTATACTCCATAAACCCACCCTGTGACATGCCCACTCACACGTGACTCAGAGACACTATGTACAGTGACCTGTATATACTCCATAAACCAACCCTGAGACACGCCAGCTCACACGTGACTCAGAGGCACTGCACAGTGACCCGTGTATACTCCATAAACTTGTAACACTTAAAGGGATAAATGGTTTGACTTCAAAGGAGAAGGCGTCACTTTTAAAGCTACCACAGCTGGAATCTTTGCTACATTGTCCCATTGCATTGAGCTTATGGTTAAGCGTGAGGACAGTTGGCTAAAAAGGTTGGATAAGGAAGCTGATAGAAGACAAAGAACAGAGGAAGCATTCAAAGCAGCTTTGACGGAAATGAAGAAAAGAGCACATTTTGTGGGCCAGACTATGAGGAACATCCAAATAGTCTTATTAATGAGGAAGAGTTATTTGATGCAGTGGAAGCCGCCTTGGACCACGCAGATAAAATAGAACAATTGCAATGTGAAAAGGTCAAAATACATTTGCCACCATCCCCACCACCCAGTGATGCACAATCAGTAGTTTTAACTCATCGATGTTTCCAAAAGGTGGAGGAGATAGTACAGAACCACACGACCTACTCTCTGCAGGATGTTGGTGGGGATGCCAACTGGCAGCTGGTAGTAGAAGGGGAGATGAAGGTGTACAGAAGAGAAGTAGAAAAAAAAGGGATTGTTCTCGATCCTTTAAAGGCCACTCATTCTGTTAAATTAGTTACAGGACATGAGGTCTGCCAATATTTCTGGAATGTCGATGTTCGCAACGATTGGAAAACCACCATCGAAAGTTTCCGTGTCGTTGAAACATTGGCGGATGATGCAGATTTTAACCACCAGTTACACAAGAGACTTTGGCCTGCATCTCAAAGAGATGTACTGTATTTATCCACAATCAGAATGATAGAGGCATCAAATGAACATGACCCAGACACCTGGATTGTTTGGAATTTCTCAATCAGTCACGATAGTGCTCCTCTTAACAACAGATGTGTTCGGGCGAAAATCAGCATTGCTTTGATCTGCCAAACACTGGTAAGCCCACCAGAAGCGAATCGGGAAATTAGCAGAGAAAATATATAGTGACTCGCTCTTTGCTGACCCGGCCTATTTATGGACCACCTCGAAATTTCCTCTCTTCCCCAAGGTAACTTCCCCTACTCTGCCTTTCCACCTGCCTGGGTTCTACTTACACCTGAACATCACCAGAGGGCCCTACATGTCATCATCTGCCACCGGCGGCCTCCATCCCGCCCGGTACCTGGGTCACGGTGTGACATCTATGCAGCGCCTACAATCTGCTGTGCATAAAGGAGGGCAACAAATTCAAGACCTCCTTCAACATTCATATGGGGCACTATGAGTACCTGGTCATGCCATTTAGCCTCTGTAAAACCCCTGCGACAGTCCAATCATTTATTAATGACATTTTTCAGGATCTTTAGGGCGTATACCTGTGAATTTATTTGGATGATACCCTGATCTTTTTGCCCAACCCTGAGATTCATCGTAGTCATGTCTACGAAGTATTATCCTGTCTGCACACTCATGGCCTCTTTGCTAAGCTGGAGAAATGCAGTTTTGAACAAGACCAAGTAGAATTTTTGGGACGTATCATTTCTGCACGAGGTATTCTTATGGACCCTGCCAAACTCCAGGAAATTTGTGAGTGGCCAATACCCAAGACATTAAAACAAATCCAATGTTTCCTAGGATATGAAAACTATTTATCAACACTTTATCAAAGACTATTCTGAGTTAACAGCCCCTATTTTGGATTTCACAAAGAAAGGGCAAGACCCTAGCAGTTGTTCCTTTTTGGCTCAACGAAATTTCAAACTCCGCAAAGAACTGATCGTCTCGCACCTATTCTTCAACATCTGGATGACGAACGCCCCTTTTTTGTGGAGTGGATGCTTTGAATGTGGCAGCAGGATCAGTCCTTTCTCAGATGGAAGAGGAGACCGGTCATGGATTACCTTGTGCCTTCTTATCTCGCAAATTTACTCCCGCCTAGCACAATTATGACGTGGGGAACAGAGAACTACTTGCCATTAACATTCCATTTGAGGAGTGGAAGTATCTATTCTAGAAGGAAGCAGATTTCCAATAACAATCTTTTCTGACCATAACGAACTTGCTTACCTCCAGCAAGCATGACATCTTAATTCCCAACAAGCCCCCACTGGTCACTCCTCTTCAGCAGGTTCAACTTCTTCATCACCTACAAACCCAGCTCAAAGAAAATGAAGGCGGATGCACTATCCCGTATCCCTGTTCTGGAAGAGACTGCCATCACTCCTGAGGTCATCGTTCCGTGAGAAGATAATTGCGACATTATCCTCCCAGATTTTCAGTCACATTCTATCAGCCCAGTGCAACCCTCCACCTGGTTTCCTGATTCCTGCAAATTGCTTGTTTGTTCCCACCAACCTTTGCACTGAGATTCTGTCTGGGGTGCACTCATTCTTATCTGCCAGTCACCCCAGAATCTCCCATACTATCGGGTTTTGCTCTCAGTGCTTTTGGTGGCTGGAGATGGTCAATGACATCACTTCCTTCGTTTCATCTTGTCCTAACTGTGCCCGCCATAAAAGAATCACTACTGCCCTTATGGACTTCTCCACTCCCTGCTTGTGCCATCCCTTCCCTGAACCCATATTGCCATACATTTGATTACCGACCTTCCTCCATCCAGGGGTTACACCACGATTCTCAGATACTGAGCGTTTTAATTTCTAAGTGTTCTCATTTTGGTCCTCTGCATCCACACTGGCTGACATCGTTCTCCGCGAAATGTATCACCTTCATGGTTTACCCACATATATTGTTCTCCGATAGGGGTTCCCAGTTTCTGGCCGGATTCTGGTGTGTCATTTGCGCTCACCTTAATATTAAAGTCTCTCTGACCACGGCCTATCACCCCTAAGCTTAACGGGCAAACCGAGCAAGCCAACCAAGTATTTAAACACTATTTATGTACTTTCTCCAACTCTGCCCAAGATAACTGGCTCCAAAATCTTCCCTTCGCTGAATTTGCGGGCAGCTCTTTGCTCTCCCATGGGTGCATCCTCTTTCTTTGCCATGTATGGCTTTCACCCTCGCCAACTGCCCACAGATCCTGTCGAGACCGAAGACCCAGCTTCCATGTCTCGAACCCAAGCGCTTATCGACCAGTGGTCCTCCCTTCAACGTACCCTGCTTAAAATTCGAATGGGTCAAAGGAAGGTGTCTAATAAGCACCGTTCTCTCACTCCCACCTTCTCTGAAGGTGACAGGGTCTGGCTCAGCACCAGAAATATTAAGCTATGTCAGGCCTCTCCCAAATTGGGTCCTCATTTCATTGGTCTGCTTGAGGTTCTCTGCCAAGTGAATGATGTCTCTTTCACTCTTGTCTTCCCTCCCTCCCTTCGTATTCATCCTACTTTTCATGTTTTCCTGCTAAAGCCTCGTCTGTCTGATCCTTTATTCTGGAGATCTCCAATCACTTCTGTTGCATTGATTGATGTTGGCGCTGAACACCGGGCTTGGGACGTTCTCGAACTCTCGGTTTCACGGTCGTAAGATGGAGTATCTTATCGAATGGTCAGGCTTTGGGCGGTCTCGGATTCCTTGTGCCAATTTGCATGCCCCTGCAGCTGTCCATTGTTTTCATTCAAACTCTCCTTCCAGGCCCGCCCCTTCTGGTCAAGGGAGGGTTCTGGAGAGGGGGGTACTGTGGCACTGCAACCTCGGAGCCACCCGGTCACCACTAACTCTAACAATAATGGGGCTTTACTTGGCAGTAATGACCTTCCTGCCACTTCTCAGTCAAACGCGTGGGTACCCACCTTGCACAGTCACTCCGCACATCATGGAGCTACTTACCCTACTGTACCTGCCACATTACCACCTGAACCTCACACTGCTACAGACGGACTGCATACCATCATCACGCAATCGCAGCAACAGGCATCTCTTCTTAAGGGGTGACCCCCGCCTGTGGGAGTAACTTTTATAACCTAATTCTTACTTGTTCTGACTCTGTCTATGGGTGTCGAGTCCTTTTTCTATATTCTTGATCTTGCCTGTCACTTGTTTTGTGGTATTTTCTGAATCACTTGGCATAGAAGGGAGTATTTAAACTCAGTAGAGGCCTAACCACGACGAGTCTGCATACTTTGTATCCGATTCCTGCTGTGTCCTGACTTCTGCCTTGGTATCCTTTGCTTTGAACTCGGCTTTCCTCCTGACCTTGCTCCTGTCTATTCCCTGGCCTTTGACTACCTGACTGGCTTTTTGATCTCTGCTTCGTTTATTTGACTTCCCTCCGTCTTCTCCCTTGGGCATTGGCATGATTGTTTGGTACTGACCCCAGACTCTTTTGACCATTTTTTGCACTTTCCCTTGTTTTGATCTTGGCTTACTCAGCTTGACTTCGGCATGATCCATGGACTCTTGGGGTACCCTGGCTCCCTCCTCTAGTCAGCATCCCTGATCACCATTCCAGCTGCAGAGCTTGATCCTGCTATTCCAACTCCTTCCAATGAGGGCAATACCATTGTCCGAGCTTGGAGGGTTCCCTCCCTGTCTTCCCACTGCCTGGCCCGTGGCACCACCATCCAGCACCCAGGGCATGCTGGGAGCGTTAGTGCTGCCAGTGCCAGTGTCCTACCCTGGCTATCCTGTGGCCTGTACCGTCCTGCAGTGGCCAGGGCTTGTTGGGAACTGTAGTGATGCCTCACCCAGTGTCCCACCCTGGGCATCCTGTGCCCTGTACTGTCCTCCAGTGCCCAGGGAATGCCTGCTGTGAGCTGTATTGCTACCTGTGCCAGTGTCCCACAAGAGGCATCCTGTGCCCTTTACCATCGTCTAGTGCCCGGGACATGCTATGAGCTGTAGTGCTTCTTTTGCTAGTGTCCCATCCGAGGCATCCTGTGCCCTGTACTGTCCTGCAGTGCCGGTGGCACCCTGGCAGCTGTATTACTGCCTGTGCCAATGTTCCACATGCGGCATACTCAGCCCTGTTCCGTCCTGCAGTGAGGGGCATGCTGGGAGCTGTAGTTCTGCCTGTGCCAGTGTCCCACCTTGGCATCCTGTGCCTTATACCATTCCGCAGTGCCTGGGGGACGCTGGGAGCTGTAGAGCTACTTGTGAGAGGAAGGGCTGGAGCTGTATTGCTGCCCATGCCAGTGTCCCATGCAGGGCATTCTGTTCCCTCCAGTGCGGGACATGCTGGGAGCTATAGTGCTGCCTGTGCTAATGTCCCACCTGGGGAATCCTGTGCCCCTACACACTGTCCTCCAGTGAAGGGGCATGCTGGGAGCTGTAGTCCTGCCTGTGGCAGTGTCCCACCTGGGGCATCCTGTGCCCTGTACTGCCATGTGGTCCCTGCAGCTTGCTAGGAACTGTAGTGCTGACTGCTAGTGTCCCACCCGAGGCATCCTGTGCCCTGTAATGTTACCTAGTGCCAGTGCATGCTAGGAGCTGTAGTGCTGCTTGTGATAGTGCCTCTATAAGGGAGAATGCCCGAACACTTGTTATCTGGTCTTTTTTTTGACGCTGATAACGCCCCTAATCCTAGACATATGATACTTATATTGGACATTTATGATATCCATGTCTTGTGGGTTATGAAGACCTAGTGCTGTGTCCACCCATATCTGCCCCTTTGGGACATTCCCCAAACTGACACTGCAAAAGTCATTGCTCCTTGCCTGCACACGTTAACTGTGCTGCGGCACCATGCCCTGTGTGGCCCAGTCCCTCTGTGCCCCGCCTTTCTCTCATGAGAATGCTCTGTGCTCCTCTGTCCCTGTGACAGGCACCCATGCCTGCCCTTCTTAATATCCTGCCAGGATCTGGTTCATTAGTCGATGGTGGCAGTAGTGATACCTGTATAATATTTATTATATACATTATCTTATAAGGATTAGAAGTTCGACTTCTACCAGTCTGTCTGTATCAGCTGCTGAGCTTAGGTTTCCCACCTTTGTGACTGCGTGTCATGGTCACCTGTGTACCTGCATGTACACCTTCCTGCCAGAGGAATCCCCCCTCGCATCTGACTAGGGTAGTTAGGGCAGAACGGTTCCTGATAGCTTCCCTGATCACTTGATCGTTTCCCTGATAGCCCCAGGTGCCCTTCCCCTGTCCAGCCCTACTCCTATTGTTATTAGCGTCTCCAGCTTAACTATGTGTGAAATGCTAAGATGAGTCAGAACGGCCTTCCTTGCCTGCCAAAAGTACAATGACCTCATCTTCTCCCAGCCAGCGCAATACACCTTTTGTTAGGGTTTCCCCTGGGGAGCCTGCCATGGGTACTACTCCGAGGCCTAACGTCTGGGCGCACTCTATGGGAGATCTTACGAATCCCGGTTCCTCAGGCATGGAGTCTCGGGGTCGCTCCCGCGCTATGGTT
>JAWWEF010319611.1:0-13949 GCA_035582665.1 Siren reticulata | reverse complement strand
AGCAAACTCTCCCACACCAGAGATCATTTTCCCACTGGACAACTAAACAGTGGAACGCCCTACCAGCGGCCATCAGAGCCGCCACCTCCCTTCTGGTTTTCAGAAAACTGCTGAAGACCCACCTCTTCCCCCCTACAGGCTGCACCACCCACAAGGACCTAAAGAAACTCGCCCCCCAGGACTTGCCTTTTGCCTCACCCCCTGGAGTTGTCACCTCACCCAGCCAGCTGGACCCGCCACACACCCTGTCTGTGATGCCCCAGCTCACCTCTACTCTCTCCTCCTGCACTCTCTCCCTGGAACCTTTTGATTGCCGCTTGTGTGTAACTTCTTCTTTGCCTCTGTGAAGCACATAGCGACCCGAAAAGGCAATATGCGCTATATAAAAATGTTAAATCATAATAAATAAAATAAGGATTGGTTTGATTACCAAAGATAAGATCTTGGCAGGAAACCCTTTGTTATGGGCATCTGCTGTAGCTACACTGTGCTGGTGGGATGTGTATTCTACATGTCTGGGGAGAATCTCAACAGGCTTCACTGGGCAGGGATTTATCATATCGAATGAAATAAATCATCTGTACCCAGTTTGCAATGGGCACACTGCCACCAGCCAATATAATACCTTGGCTGTCATGAAGGGATAATGGAGAGGCAAGGGCCAAACCCAGGGGGCAGGGGAGCTAAATATAATGCACGGAGGATGACACGGGGTTGCCCGTGGCATCTGTCCATGGCTGGCATCTCATGGTGTGGTGGAATTGCCATGGCACAGGGGGTCAGATAAGTGTGGTGTCACCATGGGGAGCCCAGAAATGAGTGAGTCTAGGTGCACACAGCACAAAAGTGTACAAAACTTGGTATAGAATGTATGTTCAAAGTGGGCGGTCATGCAGTGCAAGATGTGGGCGAGATATTAGATGAGTGTGGGGAGGTCTGCGAGGGAGGAGATGGGGAGGTATAGCTGGGAATTGTTCGCATATTGGTGGAAGGCAACTTGCAGGTGTGCCCTAGGGATTCCACATACAGGTTGAACAGCAGGGGTGAGAAGGAGGATCCTTGGGGGACTCTGTGGGACACTGGGCTGGGGGCAGATTGTGCAGGGGACATGGATATGAAGTAGGTTTGGTCCTGTAGGAAAGAGATGACCCACTGTAGCACCTTGTCTGATAAGTGCATTCAGTTGGCTAGGATGGCTGTGAGTTTGCAGTGGTCTACAGTGTTGAATGCTGCTGACAGGTCGAGGAGTATTAGGAGGGGTGTTTTGTCCGTTGTCTGTCAGGCGTAGGAGGTCATCGAGAACATGTATGGATGCAATGTCGGTGCTGTGTCCGGGGCAGAATCCTAATTGGTAGAGGCCTAGGAGGTTTGTGTTCCAAGATGTGGGCCTGTAGTTGGGCATCGACGTGTCTCTCCATAAGCCTGGTAAGGTATGGTAGAATGGTGATGGGCCTGCAGCTGTCTGGGGGGGTGGGGTGTAGGGATGTTTTTTTTTCTGATGGGGTTGGGGGGGGGGGGGATAATGCGTCCTATTTTAAGACTGGGTGGTATTGTACCTTGTGCCAGTGAGTCATTTATAATCTTTGTCCACAGTGGGGCCAAGGAATCCATGCAGTTTCTGGCTGCCTGGCCTGGGCAGGGGTAATTCAGGAAGGTGTCTGGTCAGGTGAGTTGGTCTATACTGTGGATTTTTACAGTAGTTATGGGGGTGAAGTGTTCCCATATGGGGACTTGTTTTGGGTGTGGGAGGTGTTCCTGGTGGGGGGGGCATTGCATTTCTGATGTTAGTGATTTTGGTGTGGAAGTGTGTCATCAGTAGTTTGAATGCCTCTACAGAGGGGGGGTTATGGATGGTGGTGGAGGAGGTTTGCGAGTAAATTGATGATGCTGAACAGTGTTTGTGTGCTGTTGTTGGCGGACTGGAGGCGGTGCAGGTAGTGTGCCAGCTTGATCTCCCTCATGTACTGTTTGCATGCTCGTTTGCGAGAGGAGAGAGGGTGTGGTTGAGGGCTGCATACACAAACATATATCCCCACGAGGAAGGTAAGATCCCATACATGCATCCACTCAATGTGAACATTCCCCCCCACCCCATGCAGAGCAACATCTCTATTCCTCGCCTTTTGTCCTCTCTTCCCTCCATCTCCACCTACCCCAGCTTCCTTCTAAACTGTCGCGCTATGCTTACTCACTCCCACGACCTCCATGACTTTATCATGGGCCCAAAATGGATCTCCTTTTTCTGAGTGAAACCTGCCTCAAACCTCATCACTATCCTGTCATCTCTGATCCCCTACCTGTCGTCGAATATGCTATTCTACACCATGGGTACCCCTCCAAATCTGGAGGAGGCGGGCTCGTGGTCATCTTTGAATGCCGTCTTCACCTCTCATCTCCCCTCTTACTCTTCCTTTGAATCCCTATCTCTAATCTGCAAACCCACGAACACTAATAGCTCCATGACCACCTCCTTCCAACTCATGTACCGGCCACCTGGTTAGTCTGCCTCCTTTCTTGAAGAGTGGACGAACCTGAAGCTCTCTAACCCCTCCTGCCCTAACACACACACCCTCCTGGGAGATTTCAACCCAGGCACCAGCGGCAACACAACCAGAAACATCTTTCTGTCACTCACGCCATATGAGCACACAACACATCCACACACAGAGTAGTTCCAAGAGACTCGACCTCTTATTCGCACACAAAAACACTGTTTTGTGTGAAAACCCAATCTGGGTAACATGGTCAGAACACTCTGCAATCCCTTTCACACTTGCACTCACCCACAACATCACTAAGCCAGACAACACACCACCCCAAAGCAACACCAAACACATCACTGATACCACTCTTGGACCCTACCTCACTGACCTCGATTTCCATGCACACTCGGACCCCACCTCCAAACGCACTGCCATCAACTCCACACTCACCACTGCACTTGACACCATTGCTCCTTTCAAAGCTCAACGTCACCAGAGACACTGGTTCTCAGACTCCCTCAAAACACAAAAGCAGAACAGCAGGAAGCTAGAGAGACACTGTAGAAAGAACCCTGACACCCACCCACTCTCAGCTCTGAAAGAGGCAGGCACGACCTACCTCCAACAAAGAGGCACCACCAAATGATCATACTACACAGACACTCTACTTTCCTCATCCAACAGAGTGAAAGCACTCTTTTCTATCATCAATTCACTACTCCCACCCCTGCATGCCTTCATGAATTAAAGGCTGCACTGAGGTAGTGGAACACTTGACTAACAAAATCTCCATCCTCAGGAGCAGCATGCCCACTCCCTCTGTTCTCTTCTCCCCCTAGCCAGGAAAATCTCCCCCTGGCCTACCTTCTCTGCCATCTCTGCTGACATCCTGCTATCTCTCCCCTCTGAGACTAAACCTGCCTCCCATCTCTACACTTGCCCCCTACTGGACAGACATCATCAACTCCTCACTGACAGGCCTCAATCCACAAAGACCTGAAGACTTGACAAATTGCGCCCCTTCTCAAGAAACCCACACTGGACCCCACAATGCTGCACAACTACCAACCCATCACCATCCTCCCCTACCTCACATGACTGCTCGAATGACACGCCTCCTCCCAACTGCAGCACCACATCACTTCCAACAACCTCCTGCCTACCTGTCAATCAGGATTGGGCCCCAGATAGAGTCACATTGAACATCCTGGATGACCTCCTCAGCACAACAACTGACAGATTGCCCGCACTCCTTATTCCCCTGAACCTCTCCACTGCTTTTGACACAGTTGACCAAGACAAACTGCTCCACATCCTTCAAATACACATGGGACTGCAAGAAACTGTCTTAAAGTGGTTCTCCTTTTTCCTGGCTGATTGCTCCCACCTCGTCTCTATCCCCCCCGTTCACTCTCCCACCACTCCTGTCACCTGCAGTGTCCTCCAAGGTTCTTCTCTCTGGCCTATCCTCTTCAAGCTGTACATTGAATGTGTGGGTGCCTCCTTGCCCACCCACAGCGTTGCCTTCCATCAATATGCTGATGATTCCCAGCTGTACCTCTGTGTCCCCTCCATAGCTGACCTCAACAGCTATCTCTCTACCACCACCTCCAACTGGATGGCCTCCTACTTTCTCCAACTCAACCCTTCTAAGATTGAGTTTTTCCTGCCCCCCCCCCGCCAGACGCTCAGTTGACTATGAGCTCTGTGAATGGACTCTCTCCACTAACTCCTCTCACACTCCTGTATGTAACCTGTCAAATGCTCAGGTTTCACTCTGAACCCCACCCTCTCCATGAAGAACCACATAGCAGCCACAGTCAAATCCTGCTCCTTTCAACTTCACCTTCTCAGATGGCTGCAAGCTTTTCTCCCACCCCCCTCTGATTTGCTCTCCACAGTCCAGTCTCTCATTCTGTCTTGCCAACTCCATCCTTCTATCCCCCCCCCGCAAGCCATCCAGAACACTGCAGGCTGACTTATTCGCAGCCTGGCCAAACACTCAAACATCACCTCTGCCCTAACCAAAGGTCACTGGCTCCTTATCAAGTTGAGGATAGTCTTGAAAGTGCCCGGTCTATTAAGCACTACACCTCTGCACACACACTTACCTCCACCAAAAACCCAAACCCCTCGCCACCAGGCACACACCCAGAACCACCAACACACATCTCTTATGCATCCCCCGCAGCAACCTCAGCCACACCAGAGATGAAGCCTTCTCTCACTGAGCCCCCAAGCAGTGGAGCACCCTACATCCCACCATGAGGGCAGCTTCCTCTCTCCTGACTTTCAGGAAGCTGCTCAAGAGGCCACCCCCCCCCCCCCCCCAACAGGATAAGACTTCATCCACACCCAAGAACCCTGTGGGCGCCACGAGCATGTCTACTGGAACAGCATCCACCTCTCCCCCCCAGACCGGACGCTGCCACAGCAGCCTGCTGGAACCCACACCACTTTCCTTTCAGTGATGCCTCCAACAAGCCTCCTTCTCTCTTGCACCCCCCTCAAGGGGATTTCTGTGTTCTTCTCCCCTATTCAGCTCTAACCTTGAAACTTTATGAACACTCTCTCTCTCACAGAACACTGATCAACCTGTGAAGTGCATAGTGTCCCGAAAGGCTAATCGAGCACTATACAAAAAAGTTATATAAAATAAATACATTAATCCCATTGCCTGGATTTCTGGCAGCAGTGACAGTTTGGGGGGGGGGGGGGGGGGGGGAAAGTGAGGGGCGCAAGTACAGGGGCCTGCATTGGCCTTAAACAGCCCAGTAACCCACTTCACGCCACACTCATCACCGTTCATGGTGGTCATTGGGCTGAGGACTGTTGTTTATTCATTGCTTTGGAATGTATATGGCACTGTGTTGCCCTTTGGGGTTGCTAAGTGCTTTACAGAAAACAGCTAGGTGTGGCCTTGCCGGTGTCAATGGGTGAGGGTGGAGGAATTGTACAAGAAATGGATTGACACCTACCAATCAGGTTTTTGCCACACACACAGGACCAAGACAGCTACACTACACCTCATAACAGACAAAGGGAACACAGTCCTCCTCGACCTCTTGGCAGCCTTCGATGGCATAGACCATGCCATACTCATCGACATCTTTACACACTGACGGAACCTCTCTGGAAAAGTACTCCAATGGTTCTCCTCCTTCCTCACAAACTGTCCACACTTCATATCCATGCTACCACACAGATCCACCCCAACTCAAATTTCCAATGGAGTCCCTCAAGGCTCCTCTCTCTCCCCCCACTCTTGAACCTCTACGTCGAGTCCCTAGCAGAAGCACTACTGCCCCACAACATCCCCTTGCACCAATATGCAGACCACACACAAATATACTTCAAACTCCCTGGCCCCTCACAACTCCACACCCTCAAATCCTGCACGATCACCATTGCAGATTGGATGTGCAGCTACTTCCTCAAACTGAGCCCAGTAAAAACAGAATTCCTCCTCATCTGTCCACCCAGACTCAACCTGGAGCTTGCAGTCTGGACCCAACAACTCTCCACAATCTCCCCCAACATCTCCCTATCCACACCGGTAACATCCCTAGGCATCACCATGGACCTCCAACTCTCCTTCTCAAAACACGTATCCAACACTATAAAAACCTGCTACCTCCAACTCCACCTTCTCCGCAAAATGACACACATCCTTCCCCAGAAAGACCTCCAAATTGGCACCCAAGCACTAGTCCTCTGTAGACTAGACTATGGAAACTCTGTCCTCACAGGCCTCCCTGCCTCTGGCCTAGCACCCCTACAAGCCATCCAGAACACAGGCGCCAGACTAGTCATGAAATTGCTGAAATGCAGCCACATCAGACCTGCCATCAAACACCTCAACTGGCTCACTATCCCCAACAGAATCACCCTCAAAGGCATGACCATAGTATACAAAGCCATCCACCACAAAAGCCCAACCTACCTGCACCAGAAACTCAAACACCTCAAAACACACACCACCAGACAAGCCAGCCAGCTAACACTCCAAAATCCCTCAATGTCAACTGAGCTGCACACACAAACAAGCATTGAGACACTGGGTCCCCAGAACCTGGAACAAGCTCCTCGCAATAATCCGCACCACCCCCTCCCTACCCACCTTCAGAAAACAGCTCAAAGACCATCTACTCCACAACTAACTATCCACTCACCTATGCTAAGCTCTCTGTCCCCCCCCCCATGGTATCCTATGTGAAAATTGTTATTTCCTTTCCTCCCTTTTGTTTATTTGCTGAAATCTGTAAAGCGCTCCGAGATCCTACAGGTAGGGCTAGCGCTCTATGAAAGTTTCACATAAAGAAATAAATAATACGTTGTGTTTCTTTGCTACCGAAGAATGCGATTGGCAGAGTCAGCGCTGTGATGGGCTGCAGGTAATGGTCGAAGGGGTTTTGGAGTAATGGCAGCACGTTTTTTGATGAGTAGGTTTCCATTGTGATGCGGGCCTTTGTAGAAATTGCTGTCGAGGCGTTTCATGAAATCATGTAGCATCTAAAGAGGCAGCCATGTGTGAAAGTTGTGCTGTTTGTGTGAGGAGCGGAGGGCCAACAGTGATCCTCAAGGCCTTGTTGTGAACCTTTTGAAGAGCAAGGCTGTGCTGTACCAGGCAGCCTCTCTGCACCGGAGATGCACAAGGTCAGGCTGGGTCTGATGATGGCCTTAATGATGTTTACCTTGCTCTTGATGGGCATTGACTCTGTCTTGAGTAGTGGGTAGAGTGCTACAAGTTTAGCAGATGCTTTCTGCTGAGTCTTGTCCAAGTGGTTTCTCGATTGAGCTTGCTGTCTAGGGTCAGGGCCAGGTAGGAGCTGCTGTTCTGCCATTTGATAGTTTCTCAATTGAGGCTGATGTTTGCGTGTGCTTTCATCGTCTTTCAGGTGAAGATTGTTGCTGTGGTCTCGCCGGTGTTCTGCACCAATTGCCAATGAGTGTGGCACGTGCAGAGCCTGTCTAGTGACACTTGAAGGTTCTTAGCCAGCTCCTTTGGCGGCGAAGGACTGAGAGATGAGTGTAATGTTGTGCAGATAGTGGCAGGTGGATTGAGTGAAGGTGCGTGGATGTGGTTGGTAAAGATGTTGAAGAGGAATGGTCCTGGGACTGATCCTTGCAGTATACCTGCACAGATAGGGTGTTGTGTTGAGAGCGCTTGTCGCATGGCCTCTTGGAAATGTGTGTTTATGCAAGTAGCTTGAGATGAAGTTTATGAGGTGGGTGGGAAATTGTAGGTTTCTTATCTTGTGTAGCGGTCCTCTGTGGCAGCCTCGACGTAAGGCTTTTGAAAGATGCAAGGTGACTACACCTGTTGATTCATGGCTATTAAAAGCCATGGCTTCTTTTGTCCACCGCTCTTAACAGCCGATGATTGGTGAAATGTTCTTTTTGACAGGCAAAGTGTTGTTTGGAAGGAGGTTTCTTTGCGCGAATCCCTTGTTGCAGGAGTTTTGCTAATCCAGAGAGCAGTGTGATGGGCCAATAGTTTGTTGTGTCTTTTGAGGCTTTGAAAATAGAAAGACTTTGGTTTCTTTGCAGCATTTGGGCGAAGTGCTGAAGGCACGTAGAGGCATAGCAGATTTCTGCAAGCCATGTTATAGGTGCAGGAGGAAGCATGTTAAAGTTGGTTATTGCATCAGTCCCTGTTGCATTGCCATTTGCTAGTTGGTGTGCAATTTGCAGGATCTCAGTTGTTTGGAATTTGTGACTATTTACTGCTTCAGTGGAGAGGTTTGCATGCACTTGCAGCTTCAGGTACTAGGGGGCGCTGTGAGGGCTGTGTCTTTTTGAATGACGTGTCCTACTCTGCGATCAAATCCAGATGGGATCGCTCGTATGCTGCAGCGTTAGATGCGTGTGTGCAGAGCAGCAGGATGCAGGCGCCGCTGGTGTGCCAGGAGTGAGAGGAGGTGCTAACGCTCGTTTGTCAACCGTTTGATGTCTAGGCAGTCCGAGCAGGTATGTGTGGAGCAGTGTGCGTGGCGGGGCCGGTCTTTGTTGTTTTCGGTTTGAAATCGTGCACGTGGACGTAAAGAGCGGATGGCTTGTTGGTGTGAGTGCGTGCGTGCGGGCGGGCGGAGCAATGGAAGCAAAGCGGCGTTTGGCGGGCTGTTGGAAATGCGGGCCAAGTGGAGGGCGTAGTGCCTGCCAGTGTAATGTGCTCGTGCAGGAGGGCCTGTGGGCGATGAGCATTTCTAAAGTGAGATGTTAGCGGCCAGGCTAGTGTCAGCCAGCACCCTCTCCCCTCCCTTTGCTTGACCTCAAATGGTTAATGAGGGTTTTTTTTGTTTGTTTTTTAAAAGAGGGGGGGCGGGCGCATTTGTGCGTGATGTGAGCCGCTGTTAGCGCGCTGGCTGCATGCAGGTTCTCGTGCTCCCCGGCCGCACGGGCTGTGCTAAATACTAGTTGTCGTGGGCTGGGGGCGTTTTGAGAGGCAGGCTGTGGCTTATTAGAGCGGGGTGCGCTAATGAGCGGCATGTGGGGAGAGTGTGAGGTGTGCTGAGGAGTGGAGGGGAAGTGTCGCCCGTGGGCAGCTGTGTATTTGTAGCACTGCAAAGCGGCAGGCGTGTGTTTTGGATGGTCAAAGGGCTTGCCCCGTGGCTGCATTGCATCGGCCACTGGGCAAGGGGAGCGGGCGGCGGCGAGTCTTGCGAGGTGAGTGGTGGCAGTGGGGGGTTGGACTAGCGTCTGCCTCCTGGGTAGTGGCAAAAGGGAGCCGGTATTGAAGGCGCCCTGGCGTAGAGGGTGGCCACGTGCGCGGAGGACTAGTGCATTGCAGCCGAGGCAGAGTGCAGAAGAGCGGGAGCCGTGCTTTGTGTAGCTAGGAAAGGGACGTACCTTGCGGCGGCTCTGGCTGCGAGGGTTGAGTAACATGCCAGCTCTAGGACGGAGAATGTGGGTGGCTCTTAAAAGAGCCTTTGTGTTTCAGATGCTACGCCCCGCACGATTTACTTGCTGCTCTTGCCCGCCTTGTGGCTCTCGGTCTTCTTAGGCAGAAGCACGGCCTGGATGTTGGGCAGCACGCCTCCCTGGGCGATGGTGACTTTGCCAAGCAGCTTGTTCAGCTCCTCGTCGTTTCGGATGGCGAGCTGAAGATGGCGCGGGATGATGCGGGTCTTCTTGTTGTCGCGCGCCGCGTTGCCAGCCAGCTCCAGGATCTCAGCGGTCAGGTACTCGAGCACCGCGGCCAGGTAGACGGGGGCCCCGGCTCCGACGCGCTCGGCATAGTTACCCTTGCGGAGCAGCCGATGCACACGGCCGACGGGGAACTGCAGACCTGCCCGGGAGGAGCGCGTCTTGGCCTTTGCGCGGGCTTTTCCTCCTTGCTTTCCACGTCCAGACATGATGAGCTGCGGCAGTTGGATTTCTGAAGAGAATAGTGATTTCGCGGGCCGCGGCAGCGCCTCTTATAAGCTCGTAGGGAGGAGGAAAGCGTGCCTCGCGACTGGAGAAGAGCGCAGCGCCCCCTGCCGAGTCCAGTGAAGGCGGTGCAAGGGGGGGGGGGGTAGGGGAGGGGGCGTGGAGGACGGGGCTGCATGAACCAATGCAAAGGAGAAGGCAGGAGCACCGTATTTGCAAACCCACCCCATAAAGGGGGCTGTTTTTTGAACCGACCTCCATTCATTTCTCCTGATCGTCGTGAGAGCGAGGATAATTTGCCATGCCTGAACCAGCTAAGTCTGCACCGGCTCCCAAGAAGGGCTCCAAAAAAGCCCTGTCCAAACCCGCCAAGAAGGATGGGAAGAAGCGCAAAAGGATGAGGAAGGAGAGCTACGCTATCTACATTTACAAGGTGATGAAGCAGGTGCACCCGGACACCGGCATCTCCTCCAAGGCCATGGGCATCATGAACTCGTTCGTGAATGACATCTTCGAGCGCATCGCCGGGGAAGCCTCCCGCCTGGCTCATTACAACAAGCGGCGGACCATCACTTCCCGGGAGATCCAGACCGCTGTGCGCTTATTGCTGCCTGGAGAGCTGGCCAAGCACGCCGTGTCCGAGGGTACCAAGGCCGTCACCAAGTACACTAGTGCCAAGTGAGCGCAGCGCCGGGCCACGGCACAGACCTACAGAACCCAAAGGCTCTTTTAAGAGCCACCCACATTCTCCACACTAGAGCTCGGATTATTTCAGGGTAGGGGGTGTTTCCCATGGTGCAAGTCGTCCGTGTAGAGGTGAGTGATAAAGGGCTGGGTAAAGAATGGTCGGTCAACTCGTGCACTCTAAATAACGTTGGCTGATCAGAAGGAGCTTGTCACGTGTAAGATGTGCAGTTGTCGATCTTTCTAAGAAAGTACGGCCGTGTGCTCTCGGCACTTTCTGCTGAAATGGGGGGGGGGGGGGGGATTTGCCATACTAATGGCCCGCTTCTGCCTCGCATGCAGAAACATTAGGGTGGGAAATGCTAAGGTATATATAATGGGAAGAGCCAAGAGCTGAATCCCTGGTCGCTGCACACGGACAGATTTAGCAGAAGTCTTGTTCGACATTACCTCAATTGTGGTTTGATGAAGCAGTCGAGAAACGAATGGTTGAGGCATTGGGACAGGTAGAGGGGGGGCAAGAATGAGACGAGCCCTTTCCGTAGATATTTTGGGTGGCTCTTAAAAGAGCCTTTGTTTTCTTGTGCTGCTGTGGGATGTCGCCTTATGCCCTCTCACCACGGATGCGGCGGGCCAGCTGGATGTCCTTGGGCATGATGGTGACCCTCTTGGCGTGGATGGCGCAGAGGTTGGTGTCCTCAAAGAGCCCCACGAGGTATGCCTCGCTGGCCTCCTGCAGGGCCATGACGGCCGAGCTCTGGAAGCGCAGGTCGGTCTTGAAATCCTGTGCGATTTCACGGACCAAGCGCTGGAAGGGCAGCTTGCGGATGAGCAGCTCGGTGGACTTCTGGTAGCGCCGGATCTCCCTGAGCGCCACGGTGCCGGGCCTGTAGCGGTGGGGCTTCTTGACGCCGCCCGTGGCAGGGGCACTCTTGCGGGCTGCTTTGGTAGCCAGCTGCTTGCGAGGAGCCTTGCCTCCGGTGGACTTGCGGGCGGTTTGCTTGGTGCGGGCCATGGTAGTCTCTGTCTGTAGCAAAGAATGATTTTTTTTTGTTGCCGCGCGCCCATATAAGAAGAGCCCGGGCCGCTCCTATTGGTTGGAAAACCAAAAGAGGCATGCTTGAAAAGTGCCCACACTTAGCTGGGATTGGTCGCAGGCAGAGACGGAGGGCGAGATGTGTCGTCGCTCTCCTCCCTCCCAGGCAGCAGCGAAATCAGTGCAGCTCCTCTTCTGAGCGTGCAGGCACAGCAGACAGATCTTTAGTTTTGTAACCCAGAATCCCGCTCCCTAGCTGAAGGTGAGTTTGGACTGGGTCTTTGTTTGAAATTGACGAACCGGTTACAGATCAGAAAAGCACGAGTGAACAGGAAAATGTGTAGGCTAACGTAAATCGAAGCAGGACAGTGCATAGTGTTCCCTGTCCGTGCCGTGTAATAGCAAGAAAAGTGCATGCAAGTATTTTGGAAAAGCACACTTTTGAATAATGACACTTGTGCAGCAAGTAGGCCGTGTCTAAAATTTGGCGTCGTTCCTTGCACCCCGGCACGGAGAACAGGTGACCGTACCAAGATCGCACGCTGTATCAGCGAATGGAAGACTCTTAAACGACTCGGGTGGGGTGGCATTTTATGTTTGAAAGGCACTATATGTCGGGCGGGGACACGAAACACATCTCATTAGAGAGGAGTGATTACAAGCTCCTTTGAGGAAAAGGTGGGTGGCTCTTAAAAGAGCCTTTGGTTTTCGAGTGCAGCGGGACGCCTTTACTTCTTCTTGGGCGCAGCCTTTTTGGGCTTGGCCGCTTTGGGTTTGGTCGTTTTTGGCTTGGCTGCCTTCTTGGCCGGACTCTTTGCTGCTTTGGGCTTGACAGCTTTAGCTTTTGCCGGACTCTTGGCTGCTGGTTTCTTGGCAGCAGGAGCAGCTTTGGCCTTTTTTGGGCTTTTGGCTGCCGCAGGCTTCTTGACCTTCTTTGGACTTTTCTTGACTCCCGCGGCTGTGGCCTTTTTGGGCTTCTTTGCTGCGCCGGCGGCCTTCTTGGCTGCTGGCTTTTTGCCTTTGGCCGCAGTTTTCTTGGCCGCTTTGTCCCCGTGCTGCTTCTTGCTGACTTTGAAGGATCCAGAGGCTCCGGTACCCTTGGGCTGGGTCAGGTCTCCCTTCTTGACCAGGCTCTTGAGTGCCACCTTGATGCGGCTCCTGTTCTTGTCCGTATCATATCCGCTGGCGCCCAGACACTTTTTGAGTGCAGCGAGGGACATTCCTTTACGCTCCTTGGAAGCGGCCACGGCCTTGTAGATGAGGTCCGAGACGCTGGGCCCGCTGGGCTTTTTGGCTTTGGAAGCCCCTGCCGTCTTCTTCGGCTTCTTTTTGGGTGCTGGTTCGGCCGGAGGTTCAGCGGCAGCTGGAGCGGTTTCCGCCATCGTAGTCTAGGCGCAGGGACTGAAGCTCGCAAGGAAAGGTTGCTAGAGCGATTTTTTTTCCAAGCGGCCGCTGCCCGTCTATATAGGGCGGGTGCTTGTGCGTGATTGGTCGAGAGACGGGGGGGCTGTGCCTGCAGCACGGAGCTTTCTGATGGCGACTCCGTGTGTGTTTGTTGTGCTGCAAAGAGCTTCTTTTTAATGCTTTGCCGAGTCTGTTTCTCTTGTCAGGTCGGTGTAAGAATGAATGGAACAAGTGTCCGCAGTCATTGATAAGGAAAGTTGTCAGAAACAGGCCAGGGCACACTCGGAAGCAGCTCTGAATCGCCCAGCACTTTCGTGACTGAGACTCGAGTGGCAACAAAGTGTGTTTAGGATTTTGAATTAAAGTCCCGTCATAGTTTAAGGGGAAAAAAAGCTGGCCAAAATGAGATGTGCTACTGCTTGTGTACAAAGGCGGCATGATCGTGTATTGTGCATCAGCAGAGAAGTTCTGTAAAAAGTCACTGTAAGGACAAACAGTAGCACAGATGTATCGGTGTGCCGAGAGAGTGAAGAAATCCTTTTGCGTGCACCTGAGAGCAGCGTGATGTGCTCTCAGCAGCCCCGTTCGCTGTGTGATGGTGCACAGACGTTTCTTTAGTGAAACGTGTTAAAATATTGAAAAAATTTGAGGGGAGGGGGGGCTTACACAAACACTTAGCGAGTAGTGCAGTGTCGACCCAGTGCATTTTGTTAGCAGGACTCGAGCCTAGGAGGTTCTGTGTAGAAGATGCATTTCTTGGTTGAAGTGAAGGTCAGGGGTTAAAATACAGATGGGATAGTGCTTTTGCTTAGTACACATGCTGCAGAGGTAGGTGTGTGTACGTACGTTCCTGTGTAGAGCAGCAGAATGCAGGCGCTGCTGGAGTGAGATAAAAACACATTTTAAGAAAATGAGCACACTTGGTTGTTGGCGGCTGCCTGCCATTTGAGTTACAGTTAGAGCACTCATGT
>JAWWEF010188798.1:0-10046 GCA_035582665.1 Siren reticulata | reverse complement strand
CAGCACATCATAAACACAACGGCTCTTTTAAGAGCCACCCACATTCTCCCTCTTAGAGCGGTCATTTTACTAAACCCCCGCCGAGCAGGCGGAAGGTAAGTCCCTGTCCAGTATACACAGAGCACGGCTCCTGCACCCAGCCTCAGCTGCAGAGCGCCAACACCCTGCACTAGTCCGCAGCACCAGTTTTTACACTCCACTTTCCCTCCTACCTTGCGATCGCTGCACACAAATGCTCTTTCCAGAGTTGCTCGCGTTGGCCATTACACAGGAGTGCGACGCCAGTCGCAACACACCTGCACCTCTTATTACCTACTCACCTTACAAGGCTCGCCGTGCAACCGCCAACGCTGCTCCCTACACCCGCGCACGCCACAGCCCGCTCCGCTAGCTCTCCCACTCGCCCATCAAATGCAGCCCTTTGACCACCCCAAAGCACATGGGCGCTGGTAAGGGCTAAAAAGGCACAGCTGCTTATGTGCTATACTTCCCGATTACCTCTCATCACCCCGCCCTACTCCAATAAGCCACAGCCAGCCGCTCCATGCGCTTCCAGCCCACGACAAGTAACGTTTACCACAGCCTGCTGGGGGAGCACTGCATACAGCAGCATACACAATGCCCCCCCCCCCCCTTTCCCGAGGGAAAACAAAAGCCGGGGGGGGGGGGGAGAATCAGAGGCCAGGAACTGGCCTCGGCGCGAACATTTCACTCGAGAAATGCACATCGGACACACTCTCTACTACACGAGTACATTGCACTGGCAAACGCCGAGCCTTCCACTTGAGCCGCATTTCAAAAAGCCCGCCAAACGCAACTTTGCTTTCGTTGTCCTGACACAAGCAAGGCAGGAACTCTTTACGTCCACGCGGCATTTTTCAAAGCAAAACCAAAAAAGAGAGGGGGCGCCGGGGCACACTTGCTCGCTCGGCCTGTCTGTCGATCAGCGAACGAGCGTTATCGCCTCGTCTCACTCCTCCCACCCCAGCAGCGCCTGCATTCTGCTGCTCTACACGCACGCATCTCCCTCGGCAGCGTCTGCACCAACCAAAGGAATTAGGCCGTCTGCATTTCGGGGCACCCCTGATCACCTCTTCACTCACACAAACAAATGCATCTGCCGCGTACAACCTCCGCAAAGTGCCTACTTCTAGCTTGCAATCCTGCCAAGAACATCCCCCTATGTTTTGGGTTGTTTTACCTCACAAACATCACACAGCAAACGGGACTGCTGAGTGCACGTGGCCCTACTTACAGGCGCATATAGAGAAATCCTTCCCTCGCTCACCCTACACATTGACCTGGGTTCTTCTTTGTCCTTTCACACTCACACGCTTTCCCCACTACTTCTCTGCTCCTGCACCATACCTCCTCATTAAGGCACCTTTCTACATAGACTACAGCAGATTCCATGTCCCTTACCTTAAACTAGCACACCTCTTTTGATTCAAACTCCTAAACACACTTGGGTGCCACTCCAGTCTCACTCCCTAATGTGTTGCTTCCCAGTGTGCCCTGGCCTGCTTCGGACAACTTCACCTACACATGAGAGGGGGCACACTTATTCCTTTTAGTCTTACACCTACCTGATGAGATGCATCAACCCGCACAAACAGTACAAATGAGCTCTTTTCAGCACAACAGACACACAGGGAGTTCGCATCAGCCAGCTCTGGGCTGCGGCCACAGCCTCCCTGTCTCTGGACCAGTCACACACAAGCACCCACACACTATGTAGACGGCCAGCTAGCGCCGACATAAACCCCTCCACAGTAGCAGGCCCCTAAATTGCACGCAGCAAATACACTTCAGCAAGCCAGTCTGACCAGCGGCCCAAAGCTAAAGCCAAAACACTGCGGCATCAAGAAATCACTTGTCCACAAAAAAAACACACCCCACGCAAATCACACAAATACAACACACTCACCAGCCTGCTTCAAGAGCACATCAGGCAGCACAGAGGTGAAAGGGCCAGGCTGCAGCAGCAAAATTGAAGGAATCACACACACCCACTTGTGGAGAATGACTCGTCGCCTCACTGCAAGGGAGCAGCCAAACCCATCACACACACACAGCCTACAACCCATCTTGCATGCAGCAACAAGGACAAGGCAGAGGTGCTTACCAAGGCACTCAACGCCACCTTAATGCCTAACAAAGCCAGCAACTTTACACACGGTGTGAAGCAACAAGTTGCCATTCACCTCTCACCACACCCCACAGAAGCAGAAAACAGTCACGAAGGCAGAGCAAATGAGATACTGCCAAATGGCAAGGCAACAAGGATGGATGGAATAACCAACTTGCTCATTAACATGCTACCCCCTGCAGCTATGGCATGCCTTGAAGCTATCTTCTATGCCTCTAGGCACCTGCAGCACTTCCCAGAACCACTAAAGGACACAACAAACTATCACCCAATTAGTCTGCTCGCTGCATTGCCAACACTCCTGCGAGAAGGGATTCTCGCCCACCTCAGCAGCTTGGCCTCGGCAAGAAACCTCCGGCCAAACAACATTTCACCAATCATCAGCTGTTAAGAGTGGTACACATTATAAGCCGTGCATTTAAGATCCATCAATCAACAGCTGTAATCATCTAGCATCTTTCCAAAGCTTTTCATCGAGGCTGCTACACAAGAGGAGAAAACTACAGTTTCCCACCTACCTGCTAAATGCCATCCCAAACGACTTGCACAAACGCACTTTTCAAGTGGCCATGCAACAAAAGCTCTCAACAAAACACTCTGTCTGTGCAGGTATACCACAAGAATCAATGACGGGACCATTCCTCTTCAACATCTTGAACAAACACATCTTCACTAAATCCACCTGCCACTCTGTGTGGACCACATTACAGTCATCTCTCAGTGCTTCACCCAAACGGAGGTGCCGAACAATCTTCAAGTGTCACTTGACAGGCTCTCTACATGGCACAGTCATTGCCACGTAGTGCTGAACACCACCAAGACCACAGCAACAATCTTCACCCGAAAGAAGATCAAAGCGCATCCAAACATCTGCCTCAATTGAAAAACAGCAGCTCCTACCTAGGGCTGACCCTAGAGAGCAAGCTCAATTGAGAAACCACTTTAACAAGACTCAGCAGAAAGCATCTGCTAAACTTGCAGCACTCTACCCACTCCTCAAGGCAAAGTCAGTGCCCATCAAGAGCAAAGTAAATGTCATCAGGGCCATCGTCACACCCACCCTGACCTACGCTTCTCCAGTGTGGAGCAGCTGCCTACCACAGCACAGGCTTGCTCTTCAAAGGTTCACAACAAGGCCCTAAGGATCGCACTTGGCCCTCCACTGCACACAAGAATCGCTGCACTTCACACATGGCTGGATCTTTAGTTGCTGCATGAATATAGGAAACGGCTCAACAGCAAGTTCTACAAAGGTCGGGATCAGAATGGAAACCTACTGATCAAGAAACGTGCTGCCATTACTCCAGACCCCGCCAATCTAATTCTTCTGTAGCAAAGAAACACAGCTCAAGAGCCAAACAAAATGGACAGTAACCTACTAAACCAACAAACTTGGAGTCATGACACTCTAGCCGCGATAGCTAATACCATCACTGCCACATAAAATCACTCAGTCACAAAGAAGGAAATTAGCCGGCCAAAAACAAAACAAAAAAACAAGAGAGCAAGGGAACCACTGAGGCTTTTCCAGCTGCCTTCATGAGAGTTGAACTCACTATCACCCTCCACAGGGATCAACATTGTGCTATTAAGGGTACATCCTCTTCTCAACTACAACGACAGGCTTGATTTGAGCGAATGCAGAGGATAAAGCGACTCGAGGCATGGACTTCATTACACAGAAGAAGAGAGGGTGCAGCACGACCTCCAGCACTTCCTCCCTGCAAGTTTCTCCAGCAAACGTCCAAGCAGCAAAACAAAATTCTAATAAGCAACACTGAGCACCTGCACTTGCTCAACAGCCCTCCGGCCCACAAACACAGTTATTTAGCACAGCGTGTTGGGGGGGGGGGAAGCTACATTGAGCTAAGAGACCCAGCGAGAACAGGCCCTAAATGTGCCCAATATCTCACTTTAGCACCATCCATTCCCTTCATTCTTAAAGCACACATTCATGTAACGTCTGTATCGGCGCCACGCCACCTCAATCCCTCCATTATGTTTGGAAAGGGTGTTCAGATGCCCTCGGCCAAGAACGCTATGCAAATTCACTTAAATAAATAAAGATCACTTCTGTCCCTCTGTTTACAGCACACAGAATGTGAATCGGCCACCCAACTGCACAAATGCACTCCACCCCGTCCTATTATTTATGTGCTTTTGTATAGCGTCCCAGGCCTAGGGCATCCAAACGCTTCAAGGTAGGCTGATGGAGCAGCATTACAAAACTGAGGTGTAGCTTTTCTTATACACATAGCAAGGTTTTTGCTGTCTTTTGCAATAGTTTATGGTCCTCCATTTCTCTGGCGAAGGCAGGGAGTTTGTTCCAGGCCTTGGAGCCCATGTATCCAAATGTTCTTCCTCCCAATCTTTGCCGGCTTATTGGGGGGAGTGGCCGTGAGGTTCTTAGTGGCGGACCTTAGGAGCCTGGTCAGCGTGTGGGCTTGCATGTGTCCTTTGAGGTAGACAGTGGCCTCCCCGAGCAAAGCTCAGTGGGTTAGTGAGAGGAGTTTGTGAGTGATTCTTTGCTCTATCGGGAGCCAGTGAAGGGATTTGAGCACCGGGTTGATGTGGTCCTGTCTCCGTGTGTCTGTGACAATCCTGGCTGCATGGTTCTGGAGTCTCCCCCTAGTGGCTTTTGATACGCCACTGTATGTGATGTTTCCATTGTCAAAGTTGACTCCAATGATTGCTCTGGCGATGGTAGGCAGGTTGTCCTGTGTGAGAAGTGGTTTCAGGCTCCTCAGGAGGTGAAAGAGGATATTGATGGCTTTTATGGCCGCATTGACTTGTTCAGTCATATCCATTTGGCTGTCCAGGATCACTCCCAAGGTTTTGATGTGACTGTTGGTGCGGATGGGCGAGGCCTGAATGATCAAGTGCTTGTGTGCTTTGTTCAATGGGGGGGGGGGGTGCTGGCGAGGTGGTCTTAACCACCCAAAGCCACCATACATGCACACAGACGCTCAAGGCACACACAGACACTCAAGGCACACACATTGTGCTTGCAGACACACCATGCAGGCACGCACACACACCCCGTACACAGACACACACCGTGCACACACTCAAGGCACTAACACCGTGCGCACGCGCGCACACACACACACACACACACACACACACACACTGTACCAACACATACACTCAAGGTGAGATGAGGGATTAAGAGGTCACGAGATGAGATATGGGGCTGAGGTGAGATGCACTGCCTCTCCTCTACTCTTCTTACTCTCCATGGTGGTGTTCTTGTGCCACAGGAATGTAGCACGTGCACGTGGCGGAACAGTTAGCTCTGCACAGACTGGTTTAAGCCAAATGGTCAAGACATTTAGGCAGATAGTCAACACAAACAAGAATACCAAAATCATTGCAAAACCATAAACCAAATGGTCAGCAACAGGTAGTGAAACAAAGTCTTAAAATCACTAATGAAGGCCCACAGCCTCCACGTCCTCTCTGTAACACCCGGCCTTTCGGTCTCTGTGTTTATAGAATCTAGTGCGAGCTAGTAAAACTGAGGAAAGCCTGCACGTGACTGAGACCCACTGCAAATGGACATTTAACTTCTTCATTCACCAACGCAACTGAGGGCTGAAATCACAACGACCAAATCTGAGGAAAATGCATGTTTATTTATTTAAGTGAATTTATATAGCGTTAGAGCCCAAAGGCATCCAGATTGCACTGTAAAAACACAAATGGCAATAACAAACCCACCCGGTACTTGCATCACACACAATCAAGTTCTGGAATTCAGCACAAGGTGCTGGGAGGTCTGAACCTATTTTAATCGTTGAATGGAATGCTGGGATGAATAAATGACAAACTGCACTGCTGCCAAAACGATCCCCGTAGCCTGGGATTGGGAACACCTGGGAATCCAGAACCTATTCTCTCTGCTCTACCCCACGATCCCAACCGTCGGTGTTCACCACGATGTGCGTGGGCAAGTGCGTTACAGGAAGACGGCGATACGCTGTTTCACGTATATGCCCACGTTTTCACTGTGAAAGTGAAGTGACGGTATGGCTGCACCGAGGTCTATTCTGGGTAACTGCTAGAAGTAGTTTTTGGACTACTAGATGTCACATTTGGCTGGAACATTAACAAAAACATTTTCGCTTGAGGGTTTTAAACCACACGATCGTGGTGGCTTCTGTGTGGCCCAGCTAGCAATGGGATGTAATGTACTCGCAAATCTTAAGTGTCAAAAAAATGAATTGAGGCTGCCGATTGCTTGGCCCAACCTTGGATGTGTGCCGTCACCGCACATCCAAGACCGCCTAAAATAAACGTTTTCCCTACACGAATAAAATCTCAGGATTGCTATTGTAGTTTGCACACTGTAACCCAGACTGGCTGAGGAAAGCCACCTGTTAAGGTACCAGAGACATACGGAACAGAATGGAACACTACATTTAAGAAGATACACACACCCTCACAGCACCTCTTAGTAACTGATACTAGAAGTGCTGTGTTCCCAATACAAGCTACCACCCCCAGCCTTGTAAAGCGCTCCGAGACCACCCACAACGATTAGGTAGCGCTATAAAATATGCAAATAAATACTTAGCATTTCGTACGTTGTTTTTTTTTTAAAACTCCATTCTTCTTTTAAAAAAAAAATTATATATCCCCAGCGGCTGTTTAAACTCGATTCATCGCGGGGTTGTGTGACCAATGGAGAACTTTAGGCAGGTAGATGAGCCGCAGTGGCGGGAAGGTGCGTGGCTCTGCTTCTGACATGACCGCCCGCAGTGCGCCTGACCTCCGCCGAGGATCCTCCGCCCTGGGGCTGATGCCTCACCCCCTGGGGCGGTTACACCCGCATCGGACGCGTCTCTTGAAAGTTGGTGAAGAATGATTGCTTAAAATGATAACATTGTAACAGTCAGCTGGTTGCACAGTGCCAGGACAGAGACTCTCCGCCCTCCCTGTGTCCCCGTGCTCGGCTGAAGGGCACAGCATAGTACCTACCCCCACCGTGCCCCAAACGGACAGACAAGATCAGGGTGGATGCCAAGTGTGCCCCATCTACAGGGAGAAGGACACTGCCCCAGAGTGCCCGAAACAGACAGGCGTGCTGAGGGAGGGTGGAGTGGCTGTGCACACTGACAGTGAAATGGCAATGCTTGTCCCTCAGTGCCCGAAACGGGCAGACATGCTGAGGGCGGGTGGAGTGTGCACGCTGGGTGGGGGGGAGCCCACCTCTGCCAGGGGCTCACCGGTGCAGTGGGTTCTGGACCCACCTGGGAGAGACTCAGTAAAAACCCACAACGGGGTGGGGGGAAACATTTGGGGGAAACGTGCTGAAAAAAATACAATTTTGGAACACGAACACACGACACTGTGGGAACATTTCCAAAATGCCGGGTTTAATAGTCCCAGTGGGTAGGGGGACAAAGTGCTTAGCACCTGTCAATAGTGTGACTGGTAGCTAGATGACAGTGGCGGCCTGTGCTGCCTGGGGTCGGGACCCCGACCCCCACCATGCGGCGCTGGTGTCCCCCCCCCCCAGCACTTACCTCTGTCACTGGGTCTTGGGGGGGGGGGTGCGGGACACCAGCACCAAACGATGAGGGAGGGGGCACCCTCCGCCCACTGGTGACCCCCTCGCCCCCACACACTGCACTGGTTGGGGAGGGTGCACAGGGGACTCTTAATTTTTTTTTTATTACTTATCAGCTGCGCACTAGTGTGGCTGGCGGGAGAGGAGGGAGGAAGCAGGCTGCTTTCTCCCTCCCGCCCCTTCCCTGCTTGCTCTGCGATAGGGTGAGCAGGGAAGCGATTCTCTATGCTGTTCATCTCTCCAGGGCAGTCCCTGGAGAGATGATTGGCAACCAGCCAGAGGCATGTTCTGGCCCAGTTGCCAGTCAACAGCTCAGTGTTCAGGGTCCGTCCATTGGACAGACCCTGAACACTAATATGGACAGACCCTGAACACTAATGGGTTACCCCATGTTACAGACCCACGGCCCTAGAGGGAGGGGGGAGTCTCCCTCCCTCCCTCCTTCCCCCCTCCCCCCCCCCCCATGAGCTCCGGTTTTGCGGCGTCAAGCAGAGCAGGTTCTCATCCATGCACGCGCCTAGGTGGCTGTCAAGATACTGTTTAGATGCTCTGCGTCCCGGCCATAGTCTTTGGAGAGCTCCATGAGGAACTGCGTATCATCTGCGTACATCTGGAACGTCAGGGCGGAGCCTTGCAGGAGATCATGCAGGGGCTTTGACGTATATATTAGCAACCACAAGGGCACCATTGAGGGCAAACAATGCCACACTTGGGAGGGGGCATACAGCAGACTCGCCCCTAACAACTTACTCTAGCAGTGCCGATCTGACAGTGTCACTGCTGCTATTGGGTGTTCTCTGATTGTGCACTCTGCCCTGTTCGTTTTTATGCAGTCAAGAGTACAAAACATACATTAATATGGCTGCTGATTGTGAATCATTAAGCCCTTACCTTGGCCTTCATTTTCAAAACGACGTCAAACCATTTGTTTTACACTCCTCCGCCCTCACCCAGCTGTTTTCGGTTAAGTGCTTAGCGACCCAAAAGGCCAATACAGCACTATATAAATCCTAAAACAATAAATAAACAGCAGTCCTAAGCCCACTGACCACGGCAATGAGCGTGCCGCTAAGTGGGCTCCTGTGCTTGCTGCTTAAGGCCAATGCAGGCCCCTGTACTTGCCCCCCCAGCCGTCACTGTTAGCAACATATGTAATTACTGCACTGGAGGTAGCTGGGCCCTGGCATTTCTACCACCACAGCCCCCCTATCATATGACTGATAGCTCTGGATTTGCCTCCCTTCCCCAGAGAGCAATGCCTTACCTATCAGGAGGGCTATTAACTTCCTTTTATCTACCTACCTCACCACTTCTCTCTGCACCCTCTTTTGTCAAACACTGTTGTAAAGCACTCCGAGGTCTGTAAGGTTCAACAACGCTCTACAATCATTTCTAAATACATAAATATTGTCTTGCTCCACATCTCACCCTCTAGAGGATAGGCTAGTACATGTGCACAGTTCATTCAGCTCACACAGCTGGTGTCCTGTACTTTGAATAAGGCACAGTCACATCCCACATTCACACCTTCAACTATCTAGAAAGGCCATTTTCAGCCCCCTGCAGGCTTTGCATTCTGGCCTCCAGACTGTCTTCTCCAGGGATTTACAACTACACTTGAGAGTGATCTGTCTGTCTTCAGCCCAGTTCTACCCCCCCCCTCCCCCTGACCCAGTCTTGCCACCTCCCACCACAGCAGCACCAAGGCCTCAGTAGCCTGTGGAGTGGATTGTCCTCAGAAGGCAAGAGCTACAGCTCCAGAAATCCAGGTAAGGGGATTTATTTATGCATTTATCAAAGTGATTTTGTATAGCGTTAAAGCCTGTGGGCATCCAAATGCTTTCTTACATAGTGATTCAGAGAGGCACAGCAGCACGGTTCATGGGCTTAGGCATTACAGTGAAGCATATAGGATTGCTTTAATCTCTTTTTTGAACTGTTTGTAGTTTTCCTGTTGGCGTAGGTCTTGAGGAAGGCAGTTCCAGGCTTTGGCTCCCAAATATTTCAATGTCTTGTCCCCTGATCTCTGCTTGGTTATGCGTGGGGCAATTATTAAGTCTTTGGCAGTAGATCTGAGCATTCTTGGCGGTTCGTGTGTTTCAATGAGTCTGCAGCATGTATCTTGGGCCTGTTCTGTGGAATGCTTTGTGGGTTAGAGTAAGTAGTTTGTGTTGGATCCTTCGTTCCACAGGGAGCCAATGGAGGGCCGCTAGGACTGGGGTGACATGATCACCTCTTTTGGAGTTTGTGACTATTCGTGTGGTGTGGTTTTGGAGCCTTTGTAGTCGAGTTATAGCTGATTTTGGTACTCCCACAAGCAAAATG
>JAWWEF010177690.1:0-10104 GCA_035582665.1 Siren reticulata | reverse complement strand
ATTAAGAAATCCTCCTACATATCATTCATCTCACACAGATTACAATAAAAATCCGCCATCTACATCTTCCACATCTAGACCACAGGGGAGGCCACCCCAGATGTCTTATCAAAATTACCACAATTCTAATAGATCAATTCATAGAATAAATCCATCCCAGATTAGACCCACTGAACCAACTAAAGGACTACTGTCTTTACCTATTTACTCACAAACCAACACATCTCTCATCCCTGAGTTCATCAACCTCTTCCCAAACCGGTTTAGGAATCCAACAAATAATGTAGACCAGATAGAAAGTCATGATCTAGATGAATCAATACAAGATGAAGTCTCCATTGATCTTGATGAATCTGTAGATGGAGATAAAGAAGTGGCCGAAGAACCAGTGGTAGTTTCAGAAACTATCAACATCATAGATTTTCTTAATACTGAAATTCTACCGAATGATGTTAATCCGGAGATTAATAAAAATACAGAAACACAACCTCCTTTTTTAGGGAAGCGCAAGAACAAAGCCTCCGCGAGAAACCGGAGGGTAGAAAAGAAGAAAACTTAAAGCGGCACAGAGGACACAGGGGCAAAAGAAATAAGTCCAAAGTGATTGAGTCTACATCCCATTTGGGGATATTCAACCTGTCCTCATATACGCTGTCAAACCTTGAACTGAGGGTATTAGGCAAAGGGTTGAAATTTGCACCCACGCAACATCTGAATAAAATTGAACTTTTTAAAAGTCTTGAGGCATTCAGTAGATTGGTATGTCTCAAAAGGTTCTTTCTCAATAAAGAATCTATGGGAAGACCTACTGATGAAGATATATATGATCATACTGGATTAAAAATTAAATCGACCTTCTATCCAACGCAAATGAGAACTGAAGGACTTAAAAGGTTTGTCCGGAATACTATGGAGGAAGTAAGAAAAATTAAACCGAGTACTAGAGACAATTTGGGACCCAGAGAGAGGGCAGCAATGAGAAGTTTAAAGGAGAACCGTAATATCGTTATCAAACCCGCCGATAAAGGTGGTGGGGTGGTTATCCTTGACACGGAATATTATAAGACCATGGCAGAACAACATCTAGGGGACGGAGAAACTTATGAAAAACTACAATCTGACCCTTCGAGTGCCTGGCTTAAGGAAATGACCAATCTTTGTAAACAAGGATTTGAAAAAGGCCTTTTGGATGCAAAAGAAAAGGAATATATCTTGGCAGGCCCTTTTGAGACGGCACACATGTTCTTTTTACCTAAGATTCATAAAAGCATCAAGAAACCCCCCGGCAGACCCATTGTGGCAGGGATGAGGTCTTTAACGGCCAAAATGTCTAAATATTTGGATATCCTATTACAACCGTTGGTTGTACTTAGCCCTTCATACACCAAAGACAGTACACAAATCCTAAACTTTCTGAAAGGAAAAGTTTTGAATGACGATCAGTGGATCATGACCGCTGATATAACTTCGTTGTACACAGTTCTGGACCACGATGATACTCTCCTGGGTGTAGAGTACAATATTAGAAAACATCATATGTACACAGACACCCAATGTCAATTCATTCTGGAGAGCATAGCCTTTGTATTAAGACACAACCACTTCTCATTTGATAGCGTGCTCTATCGACAAAAGAAAGGTACAGCAATGGGCTCAAAATTTGCCCCAAGCCTTGCCAACCTTACGGTAGCGAAATGGGAAGATCAAGCCATTTGGAACAATTTAAAATGGAAGGACCACCTAAAATCATACCATCGCTATATAGATGATGTTCTCATCATCTGGGAGGGAGGTGAGGACTCAATTATTGAATTTTGGAAAGATATGAACGCTAATGATGTGAATTTGGTATTTTTGAGTAAATGGGACAAGAAAGAAATCGTCTATCTAGATTTATGTATATATGTTGAGGAAAACCAAATTAAGACGAAAACCTACTTCAAGCCGGTGGACAATAACACCTACATCCACCATAAGAGTTGCCATCATAGACCTTGGCTATATGGAGTCCCCAAAAGCCAGTTAATCAGAATTAAAAGAAACTGTTCAGATCCAACCATCTTTAATGAACAGGCTAATGTGATCTGCCAAAGATTTATCGACAAAGGATACGACAGCAAAGGCCTAGAAATTACTAAGGCTGAAGTAACTAAAATATCTCGTGAGCATCTGTTGCAAAAGAAAATTAAGGATGATGACGAAACGGAAAGATTCTGTCTCCCCTTTGTGTTTGATTACCATGAAGAACATATGCAATTGAAAAAAATCATAGTGAAGAACTGGTCAAATCTTAAAGATGATCCATTGTTAAGAGAGATTATTCCATCAAAACCCACAGTAGTCTTTCGTGGTGCCCCAAATTTGAAAAAGAAAATTGTGAGGGGCAAATTTTCAAGCACGACGAGAGAGACCGAATCAGATAACCCTTTTGGGGTTAAGGAAGGGTTCTACAGATGTCAGACCTGTAGGGCCTGTAAAACCATTCCAGATGCAAAGAGATATACTTCAGATTTCATCAACCCCAATACGGGAGAAATTTTCAAAATCAAAGGCAATATAACATGCTGGAGTAAGAATGTGTGTTATGCACTAATTTGTCCTTGCAATCGGATTTATGTGGGACAAACGGGAAGAGCGTTACGTACGAGACTAGCAGAACATTGCTACAATGTAGAAAAAGGGAGTATATCTCACATTGTAGGGTTCCATTATGGAGAACACCACAACTGCAACCTGAAAGGTAGTGAATTTGTGGGATTGGAGCGAGTGAGGAATGGGGGTCAGGAGAAATTGCTTCAGGCAGAATTAAGGTGGATTTTGAAACTTCAGAGTGATGGGGCGAAAGGACTAAATGTGGATGTTGATCACCATCTGATTCTGTAAATATCTTTTGTGAAGGTGTGGCAATTTCTTAAACTGGCTGATTCATCTTGAGGATATACAAAGTTGTAGTTATTTAATGATTTACTCAGTCCCTCATAGGGACTTCACCAATTTGGTGGTAGTGTTAATTGGAATCATGACCTCTGTAAGGTGGAAGACAAGAGAATTTTTTAGGATATGATGTTGTTTGGATATTGGATTTTTGATTGAAATAACCAACAATGAAACCACTGTTTGTGATGGCAAAGGGAAATTCTACCCTATACTATTTTTAAAAAAAAGGGGTGGGATTAAATTTGGATCCATATCATTTCGGGGCAAAATAGACTTTTGTCGTTTGAATTGCTCCTATCACTTTAACGGCCTCCTATGAATAGTTTGATATGGCCGGTTTTTTCTAATGATATAAATGATATCAATGCGGTTTAATGCGGACCAATTATTATACTTCCTCTTAATATGACTCCTAGGAGATATGATGGTTTTCCAAAATAGATTTTCTTGTTTGGGGAATGAATGGAGTGACTGAGGGGAAGTGTAGCCGTTCGTATGGAGGAAGCATATTATAACATATATGAAAGGGGCTGAAACGGCAGCTATATAGCTTTGCGTTTTGAGGAAACAATGGCCCGGTATATATTGAATTTCCCTCACAAAAATGGCGGCGTACTTTACGCTGCAGAGCACTCCAATAGGGGTTACATTTTCGGCTTGAGATATGCGGGTAAACCAGGAAAAAGTTTTTAAAAACGATGAGGTGTTTTTTGATATTGTAACTAACGTCTGGTTATTTACATACAGAAGAGACGTTGCAATTATTTGAGTTTTCGTATTTTAAATGTTTCATCTGGTTTTTTCCCCTCACAAAAATGGCGCTTAAGGGAAAGTTACCACTATGAGAGTGTCTCAAGATGGCCGGCGGGAGGAGCAGGAGTATACACCTAAGATGGTGGTATTGAAGGAAGTGGATGATCTAACGGAGGTCTAGTGTTTGTGTTCGAGAAAGAGAAAGTAAATATAAGCGGAGTTTTTGCCGAAAAGGGGGTCCATGATTAAGCTAAACTGTTGTTTGGCGAAACGCGTCGGAAGGCTGCAGCCCCCCCTTGTTTTGGCGATTTATTCCGTTTATGTAGTTTGGGGATTAAGGAATCCCGTTTTGAGTCGGTGTCCCTTGTCGGAGTTGGAAGCTGGGAGCATCGACCACACGTTAAGGTAGGACGTCCGTCCTCTGGGAAGTCCCCCTTCCCCTTGTCCTGAGGTCCGTTTTGGAACTCACCCCAGAGCCAGTGACGTTTTCCCTTCCGAGTGACCGAGTCTCCCAGTGTGACCTCCCGACCCCCCCCTTCCTTTGTTCCCTTTCCTGACCTTAGCTAAGGGGAATTGGTGATTTATATAAAAATATTACTTTCCCTCCCTCCCCCTTTTTTGAACTGAGGATAGTGAGGCTTGTTAGTTAATGAGTTTCCAGTGGGGTTTTAACGGAGTGGCGGTTTCCCCTTTCCCCCTTCCCCCCTTTTCCCTATAGGTGATTACAAAGTTGTATCATCGTGGGTTTTCCCTTTGGGAATCGTTTACCGCCGCATCACTTCCCCAACCTCTCCCTTTTCCCTCTCCCGACCCAAATTCAATATTTGGGGAGCGAGGAGTGTTTGTTTTGTTAGGCAACGATTGCCTGTATGTGTTGAAGTTTTTAAGGAGAAGAATTCGTTTTTCCTGGTCTTTGCTGGCTCTCCTGGGTTTGGGTGTAAACGACATTCAGGGAGAGGACCTGCTGGTCACATAGGAGTTCAGTAAAAAGGGGAATGTGGCAGTGGTTCATTATTAAGGACCTATCCTTTAGCTAAGTAGTTAGAGTTTGTGAGTAATTCGGGTTTTTCTGTTAGGAAACCGAAGTTTTATGAAATAAAGGAAACCAGTTTTAATCGGAAAGCGCTTCCAGAATTGGGTGTGTATCTATTGTTTATTCCCCCAGTTTGTTACATTCATGCCAAAAGAGTGTAAAGGCCTGATTGTTTCTTTTTGGAATAGAAAGAAAAATATGAACTTTTATGTGATAAGGAGAACATCTGGAAAATATTGAAGAAAGAAAGAAAGAAAACCCCGTAGGGTGTACCCTTCCTTTTTTAAAGGTACTGTAGGGTAGAATATTACCCTTTAAGGGTTTATTAGTATTTGGAATTGATACTACACTTCCAGGTGGATTAAAGGTCTGTTGTGTGTTTTTTATCTTTTCTATGTACACGGATTGAGACCAGAAAAGAACTTTGGAGAATCTAGTGTTCCTACAAATTGTGGGCCATATGTGGTAAGAAAAAGAAATTTTTTTGTTTGTAACACTGAATGTTGAGGGTGTGCGAGTGTGACAATTCCCTGCTTGGCAGGGTCTTGAGCGCCTGGTCCATTTTATTTTTATATCCTTTTTGATACAAAGTGCTGAGAGTGTATCTTTGACCAGAGCTGCTGGTGTGTGGAGTGTCTGTGGGTAAGCGCCAAGTTCCCCCCTTTTGCTTCCTTGTCTGTTGTTACCACTCAGTTAGAACTAAGGCTGCTTTCTGGTGTGAGTGTAGTGTCATTTTTAAAAAAAAGGAAAAATGCCCTTTTATGACAAAATTACGATAGAGGACCTAGAACTGATTTTTGAAAAGGAACATTCTAATCTATGTCCTGTGAATGAAGATGATGTGACGCCCAGTATTAGGGATATGGAAGTACTTCTTACGAAACACAAACGTACCTTATGGGAGATAAGGACCATGAGGTATTATTTGGAAAAAGGTATTACGCCTAGAGGGTTAAGGATCGAAAAGAGATCTACGGTCTACAATGACCATGAAGGTTTTGTTAGAGAGTGGGACTTGATTCTTGAGGAGTGTACTAGAAGTCTAATGAAGTTACTCGTTAAATATAGAGAAAGAAAAATGGAGGACTTGCAACAGTCTATTGTGGAATTAAGAGCTAGACTCGAACCATCCAAAACGAATGTAGAGATTGGTGGTTTGTCGCCTTCCATTCTATTGAAACTTCATACCTTAGAAAAAGATATTAAAAACACGAAAGCTTGGAAGTATATGAGAGATAAAAATGACTATGCTACCAATAATGTTTTTGCTTATCAAAGGAAGTCTAAGGAGCCTATGGAAAAGGAGTTCCAACCTACAATTGAGGAAAGAAATAGGCCAAGATTTCCACGGAATGTTCAAAAAGATCATAGAAATATTCCTCCTATCATAAGCAAGACCTATAAAGCCTTGAACACTCAGGTGGTTCAATCTATTTTACATAATGGACACATTTATGAGATTAAGAATGCTGAAAATGTTAATGGAAGGCTAAATCAGCAAGGTCCACAGGGTAAAGAGCAAAGATCCAATCTAAGGGAGAATACCAATAGAACCAAACAGGTTCCTTTAATGAGACCCATATACCAACCAAGAGAAATGTCCGATGTGATCGAGGAAATTTGGAACCTTGATCTTAGAACAGTCAATGATACAAATCCGGTTATTCAGGAATGTGATAAAGATCCTTGTGATGATATTATGAATTTAGATACCCCCATCATTGAACCGGCCTTGGAAAATATTGACTGTCAAGAAACGGAGGGCGATATAGGTCTTGTTAGGGAAATGCAAAGAACAAGTATCCTTGACGTAGTGGATGGGTTACTACAAGATCTGTATAGACCACCCATGTCTGAAAATGAGTTGGAAAATGAAGGTGAGACTTCAACAGGAGCATGTGCTATGAACACGAGAAGCAAGGTGGGTAAAGGAAGGGTCTTGGGATGACTATATAAAAAGAAACGGGGCAAAAGAGGCAGTGGTGTGACAAAAAGAACCAACGGTAATGGTGACAAACAATTAAAAGGAATTTTTAACTTGTCCAAACACCAATTGTCACCTATTGAAAGTAAAGTGTTAGGTCTCGGTCTTAAGTTTGCACCCACGCAACATCTGAATAAAATTGAACTTTTTAAAAGTCTAGAGGCCTTCAGTAGATTGGTATGTCTCAAAAGGTTCTTTCTTAATAAAGAATCTATGGGAAGACCTATTGAAGAAGATATATATGACCATACTGGATTGAAAGTTAAATCGACCTTCTATCCAACGCAAATGAGAACTGAAGGACTTAAAAGATTTGTCCGAAATACTATGGAGGAAGTAAGAAAAATCAAACCGAGTACTAAGGACAATTTGGGACCCAGAGAGAGGGCAGCAATGAGAAGTTTAAAGGAGAACCGTAATATCGTTATCAAACCCGCCGATAAAGGTGGTGGGGTGGTTATCCTTGACACGGAATATTATAAGACCATGGCAGAACAACATCTAGGGGACGGAGAAACTTATGAAAAACTACAATCTGACCCTTCGAGTGCCTGGCTTAAGGAAATGACCAATCTTTGTAAACAAGGATTTGAAAAAGGCCTTTTGGATGCAAAAGAAAAGGAATATATCTTGGCAGGCCCTTTTGAGACGGCACACATGTTCTTTTTACCTAAGATTCATAAAAGCATCAAGAAACCCCCCGGCAGACCCATTGTGGCAGGGATGAGGTCTTTAACGGCCAAAATGTCTAAATATTTGGATATCCTATTACAACCGTTGGTTGTACTTAGCCCTTCATACACCAAAGACAGTACACAAATCCTAAACTTTCTGAAAGGAAAAGTTTTGAATGACGATCAGTGGATCATGACCGCTGATATAACTTCGTTGTACACAGTTCTGGACCACGATGATACTCTCCTGGGTGTAGAGTACAATATTAGAAAACATCATATGTACACAGACACCCAATGTCAATTCATTCTGGAGAGCATAGCCTTTGTATTAAGACACAACCACTTCTCATTTGATAGCGTGCTCTATCGACAAAAGAAAGGTACAGCAATGGGCTCAAAATTTGCCCCAAGCCTTGCCAACCTTACGGTAGCGAAATGGGAAGATCAAGCCATTTGGAACAATTTAAAATGGAAGGACCACCTAAAATCATACCATCGCTATATAGATGATGTTCTCATCATCTGGGAGGGAGGTGAGGACTCAATTATTGAATTTTGGAAAGATATGAACGCTAATGATGTGAATTTGGTATTTTTGAGTAAATGGGACAAGAAAGAAATCGTCTATCTAGATTTATGTATATATGTTGAGGAAAACCAAATTAAGACGAAAACCTACTTCAAGCCGGTGGACAATAACACCTACATCCACCATAAGAGTTGCCATCATAGACCTTGGCTATATGGAGTCCCCAAAAGCCAGTTAATCAGAATTAAAAGAAACTGTTCAGATCCAACCATCTTTAATGAACAGGCTAATGTGATCTGCCAAAGATTTATCGACAAAGGATACGACAGCAAAGGCCTAGAAATTACTAAGGCTGAAGTAACTAAAATATCTCGTGAGCATCTGTTGCAAAAGAAAATTAAGGATGATGACGAAACGGAAAGATTCTGTCTCCCCTTTGTGTTTGATTACCATGAAGAACATATGCAATTGAAAAAAATCATAGTGAAGAACTGGTCAAATCTTAAAGATGATCCATTGTTAAGAGAGATTATTCCATCAAAACCCACAGTAGTCTTTCGTGGTGCCCCAAATTTGAAAAAGAAAATTGTGAGGGGCAAATTTTCAAGCACGACGAGAGAGACCGAATCAGATAACCCTTTTGGGGTTAAGGAAGGGTTCTACAGATGTCAGACCTGTAGGGCCTGTAAAACCATTCCAGATGCAAAGAAATATACTTCAGATTTCATCAACCCCAATACAGGAGAGAATTTCAAAATCAAAGGCAATATAACATGCTGGAGTAAGAATGTGTGTTATGCACTTATTTGCCCTTGCAATCGGATTTATGTGGGACAAACTAGAAGAGCTTTACGCACTAGACTAGCAGAACACTGCTACAATATAGAAAAAGGCAGTTTGACCCACATTGTGGGGATCCATTATGGAGAACATCATAATTGCAGCCTGAAAGGCAGTGAATTCGTTGGATTAGAGCAAATAAAAAATGGTGGTCAGGATAGACTACTCCAGACAGAATTAAGATGGATTTTGAAACTCCAAAGTGACGGCTCAAATGGACTTAATGTGGAGGTTGATCATCACCTCATACTTTGAGACTGGGGAACACTTGAACATGCTATTGAGATAACGATGGAAGAAAACTATACTGATTTATCTGTTTAAGATACAGAAATGGAATGTGAATAACCTTCTGTCTGGATTATAGAAATATAAAATAGGGCCAGCTGACTCTATTTTTTATAATTTGAAAGAACTGGTATAAATGGTCGTTTTAAGGAGTTACCTTTTTTCCACATGTTTTGTTGATGATATATTATTAGGCCAGGTGAGAGATTTTCATTTTAAGATAGGACTAGAAGGCATACTGTATGGGGAGAAATAAGTAATGGCAGTACCTTTGGTTCAGATTAAATATTCTATATGAAGGTTTATGATAAAATATGTTCGATGGAAAGTCGGGTGGTCTATGTTCATTGTGTTCGTGTTTTCTGTAGCCCATAAGTGTGGAAATTCAACTGGTTTGGAACACAAGGGCCTTGTATATTTTCTGTAACAACTTATAATTTATCGTGGAAGTTTGTTTTGGAAATACGAATATGATGCAAGTCTATAGATGTGACACCTGATCGCTACGTAGAAAGTTATTTATAACCAATATATTGGAGACCCATATTGTTGGCATACCACCCCCAAAGGAATAACCACCAATTATTATTATTTTTATGGAGTAGTCCTGAATACCAATATTATGGGACGGTAGGTATTATTGGAAGACCCATCATAAGTCATAAGGACAGATTTCTTTAGGCTATGATGCCGTTTGAACATAATATAATGAATCAAAGTAGCTTTAAACGGAGTTGTTTTTAGAGCAGACGATCCGATGGCAACAAGGAAACTCCATTCCTATATTGCATTTAAAAGTTTCCAGGGTGGAATCTATTGAAATATATAAAAAACAAAAATAAAAAAATAAAATTTTTTTTTTTGGGAAAATACGTTTAATACGTTTTTTTAGGCTTCTGTTTCCCCTCACCTGAATGTCGATTAATTTGCATTACTTTAAAATGGTCGGTATTCCCTGTTAAGCACATGTAAAAAAATGCAGTTGTACATTCAAGAGTTAATGATCTGTTCACAATAAGGCTATTTCGCATGGGTATAGTATTTAAAAGTGTCTTAGGGAGAG
>JAWWEF010166589.1:0-10186 GCA_035582665.1 Siren reticulata | reverse complement strand
ACTAGCTCTGCTCCATGTTGAAGAGGAGTGTTTTCACCTCTTTCTTGAAGGTCTTCAGGTTTTCAATCCTCTTGATGCGTAGAGGCAGGCTGTTCCATGTTTTAGTTCCTAGAAACCCGAAAGTTCTTCCTCCCGTTCTTGCTCCTGTCAGGCGTGGTGTAGCGAGGTTCCTGAGAGCGGTGGATCTGAGCTGTCTCGTTGTGGTGTAGGGGATGGCGTGTCTCCTCAGATACGCTGGAGCATCCGGGGTTTGAGCCTTGTAGATGAGTGTGAGGATCTTGCAGTGACAGGGACATTAGATTTCAGAGTGGACTCTGGCCGAGGAGGCCCAGGGACCGGACACGGGGGGTCATTCACTTACTGAATTATTTTATATATATGGCGCTGCATCACACTTTGGTGTCGCGAACACTTTACAGACCTACAAAGGAGGCAAAGACACTGATCACACCTGGAGCGGGTCCAGGATCCGGACAGGGCTAGAAACATGCAAAGCTCTGATGAAAAATATCAATGCAGTAACACAACACAACACAACACAACAAGAGTCCCAATGCAGTAACACACGCACAACACAACAGGGGTCCCAATGCAGTAACACAACACAACAGGGGTCCCAATGCAGTAACACACGCACAACACAACAGGGGTCCCAATGCAATCTGGGTTAGAAGGAAAGCAGACACCAACCCAGCACACGTCCAGCCCTTCCTGACAGCAAAGGTTGGGGGATTACCCACCGGAGGCCCCACCAACGCAGAGGACCTGACCGAGAACATCCACGGCACACTCGCTAGCACAATGGAGGAAGCCGCCCCACTCAGGAAACTGAACACACATAAAGATCGCCCATCCCAACCATGGTTCACAGGAGACGCACAAAGGATTAAGAAAGAAGTCAGGAAGATAGAGCACATTTGGTTCAATAACAAATCCAAGGAGAACAAAGACAAGCTCTCCAGAGCGAGGGCCGAATACAAAGAGGCACTAACAGAGGCAAAAAGGACCTACTACAACGCCCGAATAAACAAAGCCGGAAACAATACTAGGGAACTATTTGCCACACTGAGAACCCTCCAACACCCCACCACGCTATCAGGGGCACCTAAGGCTTCCCACATGTGGTGCCAAAAGATCCACAAAGCCTTCACAGACAAGATAGAGCGAATACAGGAAAAGATAGGAGCCACGGGGGGAAGGACCCGGACCCAGGACCACGGGGCCAACCCTCTCACCCCACAATTCTCCCTAACTCAGATGAGTGAGAGCGATATCAGAGCCATCACCTTAGCAATCAGACCTTCTAACTGCCCAGGAAACCCGTGCCCACTGACAATCGTCAAGGACCACATAGACATACTAGCCCCCCTACTAGCAGACATGGTAAACGCATCCATCAAAGAGGGCAGGGTGCCGATTAGACTGAAGGAATCCTGGGTGACCCCGCTTTTAAAGAAACAGGGGCTAGACCCACTCAACCCGGACAACTACAGGCCGGTAGCCAACGTCCCTTTCCTCGCCAAGATCCTAGAGAAAACAGTGACCTCCCAGTTCTCCTCGCACCTAGAAAAGAACAAACTCCTGGGAGACAGACAATCCGGGTTCCGGCCAGGGAGGGGCACGGAGATGGCCCTACTGGACATTAGGGACCAAGCGTTAAGGTTCATGCAAGACAACAAACCTGCTATCCTGGTGTGTCTGGACCTTTCGGCGGCCTTCGACACGCTAGACCACGGGATTCTAACAGAGAGGATCGCCCAACTGACCAACGCGGACCAGGTCACCACAGATTGGTTCACCTCATTCATAAGCAGCAGGAAATGGAGAGTCAGGAAAGAGGAAGGGGAATCGCAACCGGACACCCCCAAGTGGGGGGTCCCTCAGGGATCAGCGCTGTCCCCCATCCTGTTTAATATTTACGTTCACCCCCTGCATGAAATCATGGCGGCAGAGAACATAGGGTTCCAAATGTACGCTGATGATATCCAGTTCACCCTGGAGCTCACAAAGGACATAGCAAAAGACTCCACAAGGCTCAACAACATACTCCACAATATCCAGGTATGGATGGACAGGAACCGGCTGTGCCTCAACACAGCAAAGACTGAAATAATGAGGATCGGGGCAGAGCATTTATGGCACCCGATAGCAACTTCACACAGTCAGCTCACAATACAGGGGGCCCCAATCTCTACAAAAGGAGCAGTCAAGACTCTAGGCATGATCCTAAACAGCACCATGGACATGGAGGAACAAATAAACTCGGTAATAAAGAGGGCAAACTCCCTTAATCACCTCCTAAGGAACATGAAGAACATGATGACGCTGGCCAACCTGGCTACCATAGCTAGGGCCATCATAGGCGCCATGATTGACTATGGCAACGCAATGTACAGCGGCCTCCCAAAAACGACGATCGAGAGGCTGCAAAAGATTCAGAACCATTCCGCTAGAATTGTGACCAACACGGGATACAGGGACCACATCACCCCAGCACTCAGGGAGCTACACTGGCTCCCGATGGAACAGAGAATTGATCACAAGCTCCTCACCCTCACCTTCCGGGCCATGCGAGGGGAGGGGCCAGAATACATGAATGCACAGGTGCAACCACACATGCCACTAAGATCGCTGAGATCAACGACCAGGAACCTCTCCAACATCCCCCGCATTATGCGCTGCAGGACAGGAGGCCGAACATTTGGATACCAGGGATCCAAGAAATGGAACAACCTACCGGAATTCGCAAGGAAAGCCAAAGATCTTAGAACTTTTAAGAAGATCATCAAAATGTTACTGTTTGTTTAAATGTCTAAATGCTGATTGCCATAGTAAGCCGCGGCGCCGCCTCTACCAGCGATCCGCTGTAATAACAAAAGCGTCCGGATGCCCTAGGGCTGGAACGCTATACAAAAGCTACTAAATAAATAAATAAATAAATAAATGCAGTAACACACACACAACACAAGGGTCCCAATGCAGTAACACATGCACAACACAACAGGGGGCCCAATGCAGTAACACAACACAACACAACAAGGGTCCCAATGCAGTAACACAACACAACACAACAAGGGTCCCAATGCAGTAACACACGCACAACACAACAGGGGTCCCAATGCAGTAACACAACACAACAGCGGTCCCAATGCAGTAACACAACACAACACAACAAGGGTCCTAATGCAGTAACACACGTACAACACAACAGGGGTCCCAATGCAGTAACACAACACAACAGGGGTCCCAATGCAGTAACACATGCACAACACAACAAGGGTCCCAATGCAATAATACACCCACAACACAAGTGTCCCAATGCAGTAACACAACACAACAAGGGTCCCAATGCAGTAACACACGCACAACACAACAGGGGTCCCAATGCAGTAACACACACACAACACAAGAGTCCCAATGTAGTAACACATCTACAACACAACAGGGGTCCCAATGCAGTAACACAACACAACACAACAAGGGGCCCCCCAATGCAGTAACACACGCACAACAACAGGGGTCCCAATGCAGTAACACACGCACAACACAACAGGGGTCCCAATGCAGTAACACATGCACAACGCAACAGGGGTCCCAATGCAGTAACACAACACAACAGGGGTCCCAATGCAGCAACACACGCACAACACAACAGGGGTCCCAATGCAGTAACACACACACAACACAAGGGTCCCAATGCAATAACACATGCACAACACAACAGGGGGCCCAATGCAGTAACACAACACAACACAACAAGGGCCCCCCCAATGCAGTAACACACGCACAACACAACAGAGGTCCCAATGCAGTAACACAACACAACAGGGGTCCCAATGCAGTAACACACGCACAACACAACAGGGGTCCCAATGCAATAACACATGCACAACGCAACAGGGGTCCCAATGCAGTAACACATGCACAACACAACAAGGGTCCCAGTGCAGTAACACGCACAACACAAGGGTCCCAGTGCAGGTGCTGTGACCACAGCACTCCCTGCAGGGAGGACAGATCCAGGGTGAGCGAAGGGAAGGTGACCCCTGCAGAGGGTAATGGGGGCTACAGCACTAGAAGTGATGCAAAACCCTGGGACCCGACAGATCCCCGGGGGATTCCTCGAAACGTAGAGGGAAGAGATCGCTTGGTATTAACGGAGGCAAAGGGGCAGGGGCAGATGCGGGGTCCATTTCTTCACCCGGCAGCCTCTCCGGCCGGGGGGCCCGTGGGGTGCCAGAGGCGGCCAATCCGGTCGTGGCGAGGCAGGAAGCCCGCCAAAATGTCGGCCCATAAAAGAACTCGGACGGCGCCCGCTGGTCCATAGGAAAAAAGAACTATATTTTTTCGGGACTTGAGCAGCCATCCTCGTTTGTGTGAGATGCCCGGGGTGCTTTTGTATTATCATGCATTGTGTCCTAACCTCAGCGTTTGGATGCCCAGGGGCTGGAATGTTGTGGGAGGGATTTATTGTATGATGTGCCGGGTCGTCCTATTGTTACTTTCCAGGCAGCGAGATGTCTTATCAAGGCTAGTTCGCTGTTTTAACCTGTTCCGTATACCTTTGCTATTGTAAAATCCTGTAAACGTCTCGCCGCAATACGCCTTTAATAATCCAGCGTTCGGATGCCCCCGGGCTGGTACGCTATATAAAAGCACATAAATAAATAAAGATGAGACCAAGACCACCAAAGCAACAATTCCCATCAACCAAAAAGAAGGGAACGAAAGGGGCACAATGGCATCGATCGACCCCTTTCATTGGTGAAGAGAGCTTAAGATCCTGGTAAACAGACCAATAACAGATGACCAAGGCGGGTTCACAACAGACCATTCGACTTGTGTGAACATACACAGTACCTGTGACGTCATCCAAAGCGCACCTCTGCCCAGATCCGGCATTAGTCTCAATAGACAATTCTGCCTGGCTAGTCCGAAAAATAATTTGCCTTTTACATATCAATTTATTATAATTAAGGAGCATCAATGAGCCATATTATATAGACTGGAGGGCAATAACATATGGGGGGCATCAATGAGCCACAAATGGAGATTTCTCTGATCCACTGATGACAAATCGGACAGCGTACCCAGCCTGAATCACGCGCCCACATTTGCACAGGGATGTGGCGGGCCGTGTCCACTCCACCTTCAGAGCAGTTCTGTTTTCCCGATCTTCCAGTACATCTTAGGCTCATGGTTACACAACTTGTACCTGAATTTCCACAGAACCCGAAGTGAGCCCACTCTTACGCCTTCTCTTTTCTCACCTGGAGTGAGAACCCATCTTGCCCACTTCTTTTCCTTTAACCGTTCTCACCCACAGGCCATTCAGCCCACCAACCTAGTGACACTCCAGGACCTTTAGTTCTCCAAAGAGGGGGGGGGGACGCCACTCTCTTCCGTAACCACAAACCATCAGTATAGTATACTATAGTATAGTATGTTTTTATATAGCATTGATACCCAAAGGCATCCCAACGCTGTTAGACTTTGGGGTGGTGCAGCCTACACCGTCTTGCCGGTGTTTCTGTAGACTGTCAGCTTGCGCTGTTGAAGAGGAGGGTCTTCAGATCTCTCTTAAAGTGTTTTGTGTCCTCCTGCTGCTTAGTGGTGGATCATCCATGCCTTTGGTCCGAGGAATCTGAAGGTTCTGCCTAACGTTCTGTGCTTTGATATGTGTGGGATTATGAGGCGTCTTAGGGAAGCCGATGTAAGGGTCCTGTTGGGTGTGTAGGGGATTGCATGTGTCTGGAGGTACCCAGGGGCCTCTGGGCGTTGTGCCTTGAAGATCAGGGTTAGTGTGATGATTGCACCTTCCACCTCAGCATCGTGACGCTTAGTGTTAGCTCAGGGTAGCCAGCAGGGGGTATAGGAGATAGGGACCCTTCACGGTGCCAGGTAGTGTTACATAGGATTGATGCGGAAAATGGGACGCGGCGTACTCAGGATAGGGTTTCCCCTCCTACTAATGATGTTCCTGGTGGTTTCCCGGTATGTCCTCATCGCATGAATATATGGTTAGCCCCATTAGCGTTGGTGTTGGTACCGTGTCGGCGTTATTGGTTCTGACTTCAGTGCGTGGTAGCGTGCGCATTGCGGCCAGTGACTGATATTGTGGTTTGTGCCCCTTGGTGTACTATGGATGGGATGCGCGTAGTCAGCGCATTGGAGTGAGCGCCGGAGATGCGTGCTGTCGGTACGCTGTGTGCGCGTCTGTGACGTGCGACGCCGAGGTGTGTTGCTGCAGCTCCGGCGTTGGTCATGCAGCCGCGTAGCAGATTTCAGACGCTCGCTGGGGGTTTGCTCGCTACTTACAGCGGGACCTTGGGTTCAGGGTTCAGTTGTGCTGCGTTGGTCTTGGGGCTGGTTGGGACGTGGCTTGGTGGTGGTAGCCATGTTGGGGGTTGTTCATGGGTCAGGTTGGCCATGACACTTTCTTAGGCCTTTCATACCTTCTTCTCTTTTCTTCACCTATCACCAAGGCCGCATTCTCTGTGCACGCCTTTTCCTTATCGTTTACCAATCCCCTTGGTGGGTATTGATCAGGACGCTGCTGGTGATTGGGCTGTGCATTTTCTGTGAACCTGCCTCCCTTGAATGCGATTTTCCTGGTGGTATTTAAACAACTGCAGGGCACCATGTCAGACGTACTTGCAATTTGCTTGTATCACGCTACCAGGGTTTTGTTAGTATTTCGTTGCTTGTCATCCAGCGACCATATTTTGGTTGGTCACTACGCTGTCTGATTGTCCTGTCAACAGTCTTGGCCTTGCCTGCTTGATCTACACTGGAGTTCGCATTTGGGTAGCGTGACTCGCTCTGTTGAGCGTGACAGTTAGGAGTTTGTGTTGGATCCTGTGTTAGACCGGGAGGGAGCCAGTGTAGGTTCTTTAGTTCTTCTGAGATGTGATCTCTCTGTCTGATGTCGGCAATGATCCTGGTGGCTTGATTTTGCGTTTTCTGGGGTCTGGCTATAGTTGTGCTCGGCAGGCCAATGTATAGAGAGTTACAGTAGTCTATTTTTGCTCCGATGATGGCAGTCGCACATGTGGCTAGGTCGTCCTGTTGTAGGACTGTTTTGAGGTTTCGTAGTAGTCTAAGGAGGTGGTTGCAGGTTTTGATTACTGTGTTGATGTGGGAGGTCATGTCGAGTTGTTTGTCCAGTGTGATGCCTAAGGTTCGGACAGTGTCCTTGATCGTGATGATGGTGCCTTGTACTGGTAGTGAGAGGGTGTCGGAGGGGGTGTTGTATATCTTTGGGAGGTTCCCGAGTCTCAGGATTTCAGTTTTGGCTGGGTTGAGGCAGAGCCAGTTGTCATTCATCCAATCTTGAATTTTGCTCATGATGGCGTTGATGTGGTTGGAGTCCTGGCTGTGTGATCCTGTGAGTTGCATGAGGAATTGAGTGTCGTCCGTGTATGTCTGGAAGTTTGCTGGGAGGTTTGCAAGGAGGTTGTGTAGTGGCTTAATGTAGATGTTGAAAAGAGTGGGGGGTAGTGATGATCCCTGGGGTACGCCCCACAGTGTGGGGGATGGCTGGGATTCCAAGTCGGCGATTCTGACTTTCCAGGTTCTGTCAGAGAGGAAAGAGTGGAATTACATTTTGCACTCCCCTCTAGTGAAAATTGTGCCGTCCACCTCTGCATCGTCATGTTTAGCGTTAGCTCAGGGTAGCCAGTGGGGTGATGCTGGAGTCAGGGACCCTTTACGTTGCCAGATAGTGTTACATAGGATTGATGTGGCAGATGGTACGCGGCATACTCAGAATAGGGTTGTGCCCCCTACTGGTGATGGTTTTAGTAAAACTGCCCCCTAGGTGGCTTCAGGTATGACCCCGTCCTGTTATCGATTTATGCCCACTCCTTGTGTTCGTGCTCGGACACTTGTGTCGTTCCCCATGTTTGTGACTTTGGCACTGCATGGTTTTTGGGCCTTTGGCATGAAGCCGCGACGGTCACGTGGTAGCGTGCGCGTCACAGCTTTTGTTTGCCTCGTCTGTCTAGCCTGGCCGCTCTCCCCCTGTGGTTGCTGGGGAGTGCACGCTATAAGTTAACGCTAGGATAGACGCGCGGTCCCGGTATTGTCAGCGAGCGTCTTGGCGTCAGTTGTACAGGTGCAGTTGCACACTGGACGCCGGACGCTCACGGGACCTGCGCAGTACTTACTCAGGGATTGCGCTCAGGTTGGGACAGGGGTCGGTTGTGGTAGCTATGTTGGGGGTTCCTCATGGTGCGGTTAGGCCACGCCCCTTTCTGGGCCTTTTATACCTTTTCTTTTCACCTATCACCAGGCCAGCGTTCCCAGTGCACGCCTTTTTCCTACTCTTTACCAATCTCCCTGGTGGAGTTCGATTAGGACGTTGCAGATGATTGGGTCACACATTTTCTATTGACCCGCCTCCCCTGTATGCTTTATGCCTGGTGGTATTTAAACAACTGCAGGACACCATGTCAGACATACTTGCAATTGGTTTGTATCACGCTACCAGGGTTTTGTTAGTACTTCGCTGCTTGTTTTCCAGCGACCATATTTTGGTTGGTCACTACGCTCTCTGATTGTCCTGTAAGCAGTCTTGGCCTTGCCTGCTTGTTCTACAATGGAGTTCGCACTTGGGTAGCGTGACTCGCCCTTTCAGAGCGTGACATATTGCAGGTACCAAGTATGTGGGACTCCCAGGACATTGTACAAGCTGTACAACGGCAAGGTGAGGCTTTGGCACAATTGTGTGCACGAGTAGACGCTTTAGGAAATCCGATAAGCGTACGAGAGAATGTGGTAGTTGCTTCTAAAGGACATTTACGCTTGGCTTTTCCTGATAAATTTGGAGGAGAGATTGGAGTCTTACGTCCTTTGTTAAATCATTGTCAGTTACATTTTAAGGCACAACCGTGTTTACGGAGGATGGCATTAAATTGGCATTTGTTATGTCTCGTTTGAAGGACCAGGTTTTACGGTGGGTCTCACCCTTATTAGTTCATTCTCCCTTGTTAAATACCTATGAGACTTTCTGTACTGCTTTACAAGGGGCCTTTGAGCCTCCGGATTTAAGAATACAGGTTGAGAATAGGTTATAAGTTATCTCACAGAAAGGGAGAACTGTAACGGATTATGCAATTGAGTTTTGCACACTGATGGCAGATACACAGTGGGGTCCTGAGCCTTTGATGGCCACTTTTTCGTAAAGGACTTAATGGGGAATACCAAGGATGAGTTGGTATGGGATGTGCCTCCAACTTTGGATGCCTTGATTACGTTAGCTACCTCTCTCGATAACCGTATTACGGAACTTCGAACAGATAGAGAGGAGTGTTATACTCCTCAGGTAGTTAAGCGCCCTAAGGAGGAGAGGACGGAGACGATGGAGACTGATCAGATACAATGGATTACTGATAATGAAAGACACAGATGGGTAAAGTTGGGTCTTTGTATTTACTGTGGACGAGAGGGTCATTGTGTGAAATCTTGTCCTAAGTTTTCGGGAAAAGGCAAACCCTAGAGCAGAATAGTGGGCCTTCTCTAGGGGTGATGCAATTTAAGTCCTCCGACCGTTGTATTGTATCAGTGGCACTTATGTTGCCATCGGGTAAGGTGAAGACCTCGGGTGTGGCCGGATCCTTTATTCATAAAGGGTTTGTGGAGCAGCAGGGGATTGCCTGTTCTCAGAAAGACAGGCCAGTGATGCTGACTGGTATTAATGGGGCTCCATTGTCCACAGCACTAGTGGTTGAACAGACTGTGTTAATGGAAATCTTGTTTTCTGATGGCCATTTGACTCGGCAGGTATTTTAGGTTATTGATGCTCCATCCTACCCTATTGTATTAGGATTGCCTTGGTTGCGCTTGTACAATCCTTGTATTGATTGGAGGAGATTGGCTATTACTGGATGGAACACGGATGATCTATTGGTGGCTACGGTGGAATCCACTGTTTCCTTCGAGTCTGTTCCTAGCGCTTACCGGGAATTCTCGGATGTTTTCTATAAGAAAAAAGCTGAGTCCCTTCCTGCTCATCACACTTATGACTGTGCTATAAAACTTCTTCCAGGCACTGTTCCCCCCAGGGGTAAGACATATCTATTGTTTCCTGCTGAGACTTTGGCTATGGAGAGGAGTACAATCAGGATGCCTTGGCCAGGGGTTTTATTTGCCCCTGTCTCTCCTGCAGGTGCAGAGTTCTTTTTCG
>JAWWEF010155485.1:0-10270 GCA_035582665.1 Siren reticulata | reverse complement strand
TCTCCCTGGTGGTTCTATAGGATTCTTGTGTATCTTAGGAAGAAAGTACACATGCACTGTCTTAAACTCTTCCTGGAGTATATAGTTAAACTCCTTTGTTGTAAGAATTCCTGTGGTTCTTCCTTTCTCGCAAAGAGTTCTAAGTTCTTCAAACCATTTAGCGTTTGGATTGTTTTGGAGTTGTTGGTATGTTTCAATGTCGGAAAGCTGTTTTTTTGCTTCCTTAATATATTTTTCAATATCCTGTATAACCACTCCTCCCCCTTTGTCAGCGGGTTTTATGACGATATCGTGGTTGTTCTTCAAATTCGAAATTGCCCATTTTTCTCTCTTGGTTAGATTGTCACCTTTGTTGGTATGGGGCAGATGAATTATTTGTTCTGAAACATTTTTGATAAATCTGGTCAGGTTGTCTGTTGATAGTTGTTTAGGATAAAAGGTGGAACTAGGTCGTAGTTTGGTGTGGATGAAGAGATCTTCTGAAGGAGGGTTGGAATGGTCGGTGATGTTTGTATCAAAAAACCTTTTCAGGCAGACTTTCCTTTGAAAGTTGTCCAAATCGGATACAATATCCAAAGGTTTTGAAAATATTGCAGGAGCAAATTTTAGACCTTTTCGAAGAACTTTACATTCAAGATGGGATAATGGATATTTCGACAGATTGAAAATACCATCTGAGTTAGCTGATGTACTCTGCGAACCTTTTCCACCTTTTCCTCTCTTACCTCTTTTAGTTTTTAGTTTTTCTTTCCTTTCTCGATGCGTTTGCTCTTGGCTGGAGCTTTGTTCCTTCCTCTTCCTAAAAAAGGAACCTGAGCCGTGGATTGTTCTTGAGATGAAGTATTTACAGAATGTGGGAGAATTTCCCTATCTAAAAATTCTATAATGTCGGTCAGATTATTTCCGTCCGGTTGTTCATCTTTATCTTTTTCTTCTTCATCTTCTTCTGGGGAAGGTTGAATAGGGTCTTCATTATCATGACAGGCTCCTGAGTTTTCATGAATGGAAAAATCTATATCGAGATCATTCTCATTCGGATCATGTTCATTTCGTCTATCCTTATCGGATTCCTGCTCTTGTGGAGGATCCGATTCAGAACTTCTAAGCCTGTTGGGAAACAGGTCGTTGAAGTCTGGGATGATAGACGAGGATGGTCCAGTGGATTGGGACTGTATCGGAAGAGGTAATAGTGTTCTATTAGAAGAGGAATGGGGAGGAGGCTGAAATGATGAACAATACTGTTGGTAGGACATATGTATAGTAGAATTCTGTGGTTTAGTATAGGATGATTTCGAAAAATGAGATTGGAATAGTGGACGTACGAAGGGTTTTCTTGTCTGATTAGAATGCCCTGTTTGTGGCAAAGTAACTGGTGCTCTATTTTGGACAGGTTCTTTTTTCTTATAGCTGAAAACTTTCCCTTCTTGGTAGTCCTTTAAGTCTCTGTGGAACTTATGGATTTTGGTGTTTTTGAGTTTCTCACTTGACTTGTGCACCTCATTGATGATATGAGGGGTGGTGCCCTGTACATAGGTGGTCTTCCTAAAGGGATCTAGTTTGCTTTTGAGACTTTTGAGTTGAGTAAGAGTATCAGAAATTTCAATTTCTTGATATCTTAGGAGTATGCGGATTAGATTCGTGGAACATTTTTCTAGGATAGCATCCCACTCTTTCACAAATTCTGGATTATCCTGAAATGTGGTGGGTCTCTTCTCCACTCTTAAGCCTCTTGGGGTAATTTTATGATGAAGATATATCCTAAAAGTCCTGATGTCCCAAAGCGATCTAGTATATTTATAAAGGAGTTTTTCTACTTTCTTCATATCCTGGATGGTGTTTTCATTATCAGTGCCAGGACTTGAAGACGGTAAAATATCAAAAATCGCTTCTAACTCGTCTTGGGACATTGAGTCATGGAACGACATGGTGAAAGAATCTACTTGCTGCACTCCCAGACGCCAGAGAGAGACTAATTTGTGAATGGAGGGGAGGCGCTTAGTAGAGGATGGCAGCACTGTCGGCAAGATGGCACTTGCTAATTAAGATAGAATAGGTGAGAGAGGGACAGGCGCACAAAATACAGGAGGGATTGGAAAAATCCCCTTGTGACTGGTCTCAAAGGCAGTAACAAATTTTGACCTTGAATATAAGACAATCGGTGTAAAAAAAACCCTAGGTTGGGGTGTTGAATCGGGAATGGAGGGCTGAGATAAGGGCAAGCGCACAGTGGAGGCACACAAAATGCGACTGGTCTCAACAACAATTATCAATGTTGACAAAATATTACCTGACTCGTGTGTAAATTTAGTAGGGAGGACCCGTATCTGCAAAACAAAAAAACAAGAGGGCGGCTATTAGAGCCTAGGTAGTAAACTGTCCTTATTGGAGAAAGAAATGACTGTATTGGAGGATCGGTACCTTGAATGTAGTAATGGGTCGTGATGTACAACTGATGAATCTGGATTTTCTGAAGGTATCCGACAATATGAATGACCAATTTTCTTTGATAGTGATGATTTGGACCGCAATATGCCCTTTATTTTAGCTACTGTATGCCATCCTTCCTAAATTAGGACGGAAAAAAAAACCACGATTGAGAATCCAGGGAAAGGGGCAACCCTTAAAATTTGCCGTGGATGACTCAAAAACCGGCAGGGGAACAACTACTTAGCCCTGGGGTGTTACCTTTGTTCCCGGAAGAGACGGACAGGAAGCCGGATCTCGTTGGATCTGTGTTGACCAGGAACGCCGGAGCGGAGGATCAGTGTGGACAGGGGTGAGTGGATAAAAGGGGGCCTGTCCGGAATAGAGGAAAAAGGGAGAAATCAGATGGAAAGTTCCCAATCAAGTGAGGTGCCCTCCTAGCAAGACCGTGACTTACTAAGGAATGTCTTTGGGTGCTGGACCGAGACCGTGCCTCCCAGGCTTGTAGTATGAGTCGGCGAATGCTTATTAAAGCAACGAAGGTGTGACGTGATCTAAACCAACAGAAGGGACCAAAAGTGGGTCAGATACGAAGGACCGACCTGGGAGCCATCTGTGAAAAGAAGCTGAGGACCAGTGGGATAAGGAATGAAGCTTAGGTGAAGGAGTTCCGAAACGAAAGAACATCCACTTACAGGAGCTTAGAGCCCACGAAGCTTTTCTACAAGTGATGCTATCTCGGTGTATTGGTGTCGTGGTACCCAATGTGATCGTGGTAGCCGTCGGATGTAAACGTTTCTTCGCGGTGACACAAAGGAGCCGTTCTTAGAGGTAACTGGATCGGGACCGGGTTTTACAAAACGCGGAACGGACCGACCTGATCCATTTGGTCGTGGTTAACAGACAAACCCACGGGTTTGTCGTCCAGGGATGGGAAGCAGGCAGGTATTATGAGAAGGGATCGTGGGATCAGATGGTAGTCAGAGATGGGATGGGGAAGAATAAGACCCCAGTGGGAGGACTGGGGTGCTTGATGCAGCGTATCAAGGCTTGTGTGCGGGGGCGGCCTGAACTGCTCAGCGCTCGGTGTGTGTGAAATGGGTACGGGGGGGGGGGGTTGATGTCACAGAAGGGCTGGCGGTGCAGGGGGGTGTGCTGTTAGATAGCGCGGGCTTCCTCCAAAGGGAGGGAACCGGGCGGGGAAAGAGCGGGGATCCCGCGCTAAGAGAACAGACAACTTAAAACCGCAATAGGGCTTACCTTCCTGTGTGGCCAGTCCTCCTGTACAGCATAAGGGAGTAATCCGTGGAAATGGGATCCAGGGGAGGATCAAAACGACTACGGGAAGCGCCGGAAAAGTATGCTGCAGCAATAATAGTACGGGCCAACGCGTTTCGATTCCGCAGAATCTTAATCATGACAATGTACTATACTCACTCCGGTGCTTATATACCCTTTTCTATTTTTACACATGTGGAAACCGCCAAAAAAGGGATCCTATTGAAAGTGAAAGGTTCTTTCGAAGATACAGTGGCCATCTTGAAGGATGGTGTTTCCTAACCGATGCCGGCTGGTATTAACCAAATTTTCTCTTTAATTACATCCATTAACGAAAATGGTTCTTTGTAGACATATATAAAAAAGCGACTTTATTCAAATATTAAAATTTGTACAAAGCGGGATTCTAAATAATTCATCCGCCTGATAGTAAAACATAAAAAATGTACATAAACGGTGTCTATATCTTTCCTGTATGTATTTTTCGATTATATCCTTATATGCGGATACGTGGCTATTTCCAAGGGGATAGAGTGGAGTCACTCCGACTGTTAAATGATAATGGCATGGTCAACGAGTTTCAATGCTCAGTTCATTGTATCGGTGCTCCTCACCCCTACAATTAAACGCTAACCCCATTGCATCTGGGAACTGTGGCCAAAGGATTCCTATCGCTTATCCCACTAAAGGAGATTTTCGAAAAGGAAGGGGTTTCGGATGATCATATCTAAGCGATGAGCATAGAACATGTAAAGAATAGGTGAAAAATTATTCAGCCATAGAAGTTCTATCCTTAATACTAGACGAATGGTACATATCCTATGGTTGGTATGTGTCTTAAAGATAGTTCTCTTAGTAATCAGGAATATATAATGAGAATATAGGGCTGTCCTTTTCATCAGAGTTAAGTGATAGGGGGCCTACAAGGATGTTTCCAACATGTTCACATGACTTTTCCACTCAAGTGGGGACATATTGGTCATGTCTCAGAAGAAGGACCTACAAAACAGGATGGATTCGGTTTAGTACTAAAGGATAACAAATTTAGCCCATAGTTACCAGACCAATATCCGCGAAGAAGAAAAATGGCAGTAGTGATACCTGATAAACGGCACAGAAATAATCGATTTCAAACATAGGTCTGTTCTTTTCAAGGGAATTGAGGGGCCTTTAAGTGGCATTAGAACAGTCGATATTAAGACCCTCGGGCCCAGTGGCCTTCATTTTTAATATCCAAAACAATTCCCGTCTATTTATGTTGTGTATCGTGCAGTTTTGAATTTTTTCAATGGCCATGAAGTCCAATGATGCTGGGTTCTGTTTATGATACTTTAAAAAATGAGCAGACACAGAGTGAGTTGGTAGACCTCTTTTAATGTTTGATATGTGTTCCGCAATTCTTATCCTAAGGGGTCTAGTTGTGCGTCCTATATACAACTTTCCGCAACTACAAGTAAGCTTGTAGATCACATAGGAGGATGAGCAAGAAATAATACCTCTGATGTTGATTTTTTCTTTTTTCCCTACATCAAAGGAGGAAATTCTATTGTAACCGGAGATCTTATTCTTACAACCGGGGCATATTTTGCAAAAATAGAACCCTTCTTCTATGTTGAAAGGGTTCTTCTGTTGAGTCTGTTTCTTAGGCAATTTGCCTTTAACTATAATAGACCGGAGATTAGGGGCTCCCCGGAAAATGATCCTTGGTTTGCTAGGTATGAGATCTTTTAGTAAATGATCATTCTCCAAAATTGCCCAATTGTTATAAATGATTTTTCGGATTTTTTGATGTTCCGAACAATAGTTCAGAATAATTGGCAGATCTGGCGGGGTTTTTTCTTCTGTTTTCTTATTTAGCAAGCTTTGTCTAGGGATTTTACGTATGGTGTCTCTGACTTGATCAAGGTCTTCTTTCTTATAACCCTTGTCAAGGAACCTTTGATATAACAAGAGGGATTGTTCTTCAAAGTCTCGAGAATTACTACAATTCCGTTTGATCCTTAGAAATTGGGATTTGGGGATCCCTTTGAGCCACGGTTGGAAGTGGCAGCTATCTACAGGGATATAGCTGTTACAGTTAGTTGTCTTAAAGTGATTTCTTGTGGCTATCTGATGATCTTGAATAAAAATCTCTAGATCAAGAAAGACCACCATGGAGGGGCTATGAACTGTGGTGAATTTCAGATTCAGATCGTTGGTGTTAAGGCTATTCCAGAAACTAAGAAGGTCTTTCTCAGTTCCCTTCCAGACCATGAATAGGTCATCAATGTATCTTACATATACAATTATGTTATTTCTATGTATGTTGTTATACCAAATTACTGAGTCCTCCCAACGCCCAAGGAAAAGGTTGGCGTAGCTTGGTGCCAGGCGAGTGCCCATGGCTGTCCCTCTAACTTGGTGGTACAGTTCTTGTCCAAAACTAAAATAGTTATGGGTAAGGACAAAGTGAATTCCTTCCAAAATAAAGGTTTGCTGTTCCTGTGGATATTCTTTATGTAAAAGCATAGATTCTTTTACCGCTTCGAGTCCTCTCTCATGATCTATACAGGTGTATAATGAGGTAATGTCAGAGGTAACTAAAATCATTCCTTCTGACCATTCCACGGGGTTTAAGATATTGATGAGTTCACTTGAGTTTTTAAGGTGCGAGGTGTTCTTGACCACCATCGGTTGGAGTAATAGGTCGAGGTACTCTGATAGATTTGTGGTCAAACAATTACAACCCGCAACGATGGGTCTCCCTGGTGGTTCTATAGGATTCTTGTGTATCTTAGGAAGAAAGTACACATGCGCTGTCTTAAATTCTTTCTGGAGTATGTAGTTAAACTCCTTTGTTGTTAGAATTCCTGTTGTTTTTCCTTTCTCACACAGAGTTCTAAGTTCTTCAAACCATTTAAGGTTTGGGTTGATTTTGAGTTGTTGATATGTTTCAGTATCGGAAAGTTGTCTCTCGGCTTCCTTTATGTATTTTTCGATATCCTGTATAACCACTCCTCCCCCTTTGTCAGCGGGTTTTATGACGATATCGTGGTTGTTTTTTAATTTCGAAATCGCCCATTTTTCCCTCTTGGTTAGATTGTCGCCTTTGTTGGTATGAGGCAGATGAATTATTTGTTCCGAGACATTTTTGATAAATCTGGTAAGGTTGTCTGTGGATAGTTGTTTAGGGTAAAAGGTGGAGTTGGGTCGTAGGTTGGTGTGAATGAAGAGATCTTCTGAGGAATGGTTGGAATGGTTTGTAATGTTTGTATCAAAGAACCTTTTCAGACACACTTTCCTTTGAAAGTGGTCTAGGTCGGATATAATGTCCATAGGTTTCGAGAATTTTGCAGGAGCAAATTTGAGACCTTTTTGAAGAACTTTTAATTCAAGATGGGATAGTGAATATTTTGACAGATTGAAAATACCATCGGAGTTTGCTGACGTAATCCGAAATCCCTTTGTACCTTTTCCTCTCTTACCTCTTTTAGATTTTAATTTTTCTTCCCTTTCTCGATACGTTTGCTCTTGGCTGGTGCTTTGTTCTTTCCTCTTCCTAAAAAAGGAACCTGAGCCGAGGGTTGTTCTTGAGATGAAGAATTTACAGAATGTGGGAGGATTTCCCTGTCTAGAAATTCTATAATGTCGGTTAGATTATTTTCGTCCGGTTGTTCATCTTTATCCTTTTCTTCTTCATCTTCTTCTGGGGAAGGTTGAATGGGATCTTCATTGTCGTGACATGTTCCTGAATTTTCATGAATAGAAAAATCTAAATCGAGATCATTCTCATTTGGATCATGTTCACTTCGTCTGTCAGTATTGGATTCCTGCTCTTGTGGTGGATCTGATTCAGAGCTTCTAAGCCTGTTAGGAAACAGGTCGTTGAAGTCTGGAATGATAGACGAGGATTTTCCGGTGGATTGGGACTGTATCGGAAGTGGTAGTAGTGTTCTGTTAAAAGAGGATTGTGGAGGAGGTTGAAATGATGAACAATACTGTTGGTAGGACATATGTACAGTGGAATTCTGTGGTTTAGTGTTCAATGATTTTGAAAAGTGAGATTGGAATGGTGGACGTACGAAGGGTTTTCTTGTCTGATTGGAATGTCCCGTTTGTGGTAAATTAACTGGTGCTCTAATTTGAACAAGTTCTTTTTTCTTATAACTGAAGATTTTCCCTTCTTGGTAGTCCTTTAAGTCCCTGTGGAACTTATGAATTTTAGTATTTTTGAGTTTTTCACTTGACTTGTGCACTTCATTAATAATATGAGGGGTGGTGCCCTGCACATAGGTGGTTTTCCTAAAAGGATCTAATTTGCTTTTGAGACTTTTTAGTTGAGTGAGAGTGTCAGAAATTTCAGTTTCTTGATATCGTAGGAGTATTCGGATCAGATTGGTAGAACATTTTTCTAGAATCGCATCCCACTCCTTGACAAATTCCGGATTATCTTGGAATGTGGTTGGTCTCTTCTCCACTCTTAAACCACTTGGAGTGATTTTATGATGAAGATATATCCTAAATGTTCTGATGTCCCAAAGGGATCTGGTATATTTGTAAAGGAGTTTTTCTACTTTCTTCATATCCTGGATGGTATTTTCATTATCAGTGTCATGACTTGAAGAGGGTAAAATATCAAAAATCGCTTCTAACTCGTCTTGTGACATTGAGTCATGGAACGACATGGTGAAAAAAGTCCACTAGCTGCACTCCCAAATGCCAGAGAGAATCGAGTACGTGGATGGAGGGGAGGCGCTTGGTGGAGGATGGCAGCACTGTCGGCAAGATGGCACTTGCTAGTTAGGGATGAATAGCTGAGAAAGGGACAGGCGCACAAAAGAACCAGAGGAGAAAGAAAACACAGTGTGACTGGTCTCAATAGTAGTTACAAATCAAGACAGTGGGTATGAAATAATAGGTATGAAATAATAATGATTGGGATTACCTGACTTGTGTGTGGGCTGGGTAATGGAAAACAAAAATCTGCAAAACAAAAAGAGGTGGGCTATTAGAGCCTTGGTAGTAAGCTGTCCTATTTGGGGGAGGAACAAATGTTTTGGAGGATCGGTACCTTGATTGTAGAAATGGATCGTGATGTACAACTGATGACTCTTGATATTCTGATGGTTTCCGATGATGTGGATGGCCGGTGTTCCTTGATGGAGGATATAGTTGGCTACAATATGTCCGGTATCCTGCCAATGTGTTATATCTTCACTAGTAGTGGAGAGAAATAGAAAAACAGAAAAGGGTAGGGTAAGAAACCAAGGAGGAGAAAACCCCTATCCTTAGTGGTAGATGGCTCAAACCCTAAAGGGGATCAAGCAGTGGGTACCTGGAATTTTACCTTTGATGCCGAAACTGGCGTATAAGAAACCGGATCCTGGAGGATCTTCGGTGAACAGAAAAGCCGGAAGAGGGGGCACGGGTGGGGGGCACAAGAGGCCAGATGGAAAAAATCCTGTGGGATGAAAGGGGACAGGGGATGACGCCACAGAGGATTAGCCTGAAAAGCGTAGAGAACCTCTCTGATACAACCGAAACTTACAATGGTGTTCCTTAAGGTGCAAGGCAGAGATGGACCCCTTTCCAAGTTTTATACAGGGATAGTTGGTGTGGGTCAGTGAACGCTGACTGTTCGGAGTGAACTGTAGAGCAACAGATGTGTCACGTGATCTGAATCACGATTGAAGACCCACAGAGTAGCTGATGCGATGAATCGATCAGGTAACGGTCTCTAAAACGAAAAAGCGAATGAATTTAGGAATCGGAGCACATGGCAAGGGATTGCCGAGTGAAGGGAGCGCACACTTACAGGAGTCTTAAGAACCCCGCGGAATCCCAAACATTATAGGGCTTCCCTTGTGTAGTTTTTTCGTGATACCGATCCGGTTTGTAGTGGCCGTCGGATGTAGATGAGTCCCCGCGGAGACACGGGATAGATGAACCCTGTAGTTACTGTGATGAGACCTGTGGATGGGAAGGTCAATCAGACCTGAGGGCGCGAAAGGGATGGATAAAGGAACGAAGCGCCTAGGAATGGAGTGCCAGATGCAGCGACTGTCAACTTGATGTATTGTCAGTCAGACTAGGAGATCGGTCGATCGTTCGGGTCTGATTCAAGGTGTAAGAAATGTTGCAGTTGTGGGCTGAGGCAATCGGGTTGATAGAACGAGGAATGGTGCAAAAAGGAAAGGAAAGCTGAAACCGCTCAGCGCACGGTGAATGGAGATTGTGTACAGGGCGGAGGGGTAGAGTCGCAGAAGGGCTGGCGATGCAGAGCGGTGTGCCGCTTGATAGCGCGGGCTTCCTCCAAAAGGAGGGAACCGGGCGGGGGGATGGCGGGGGTCCCGCGCTAGAAGAGCAGCCAACTTAAACCCACAAAAAGGGTCTTACCTCTCTGAGTGGCCAGTCCCTCTGAACACGAAAGTGTGAATGGCTGATGCTAGAGACGGATACAGTGGTAGTTCTCAATGAAAACGGGAAGCGCCGGAAAAAGTTTGCTGCAGCAATAATACGGGCCAACGCGTTTCGATTCCGCAGAATCTTAATCATGACAGTGTATTATACTTGCTCCGGTGCTTATATA
>JAWWEF010144378.1:0-10313 GCA_035582665.1 Siren reticulata | reverse complement strand
AAGTATCTACTCTACTCCTTAGAGAAGCCTTGACAGCTCGTCCACATTACCAGTTATTGGGTTTGTCAGTGCTTGCAACTGTGTTGCTAGGTAGGCCCTGGTATTCTTGATAACCTATGTGCAGGAGGTTCTGGATAGTGACACACTATTTGGTAACAGGAAATTCTCCTCACACCGGTTCAATGAGCTGGGATGTGGTACAGCTGGGCCGCTGTAATTAGGTCAAAGTGGCTGAAATAAGGCACAAAATTCACGAAAAGGAAGGAACTATCACACTTGGAGGCACAAGAGCAGCCTCCCAGCAATACAGCCTGTGTGATTTAGGATTTCTCCCTCAAATATCGCCCCTTCCAGACTGTCGACTCTTGAGGTTTAGACCTCCACTGGTCTGTCCTCAGGGTTAGGTTGGTAGAATCGTCGAGAAAGCCTGTCTGCGTTCCCATGGGATGTTCTACTTCAGTGCTCCAGGGTGAAATCTATGCCTTGTAAGCTGATGGACCATCAAAGCAACTTAGGCTTGTCCCTCTGACCTTCATTAATAATTTTAATGGATTATGGTTTGTCTGGACAGTAAATGCAGAGCCTATCAGGTGTGGACTGAATTTCTTCAAGGCCCATACGATGGTGAAGCATTCTTTCTCAATAGTTGTCCAGCATTGTTCTCTTCCCTTCAGCTGGTGACTAATGAAGATGACAGGGTGGTCACACCCCCTGTCATATAAATGGGACAGCACTGCCCCAATGCCCAGGCCAGATGCATCCATGTGGACCAGAAAAGGTTTGCTGTAATCAGGGGCTGCCAACACAGGTGCCCTGCACAGCTCACCCTTGAGGCTCTGGAAGGCTCTCTGACATGTCTCAGTCCATACAAACTCTTTTGGCTGCCTGGACTATGTCAGAGCCATCAGAGGGACTGCTAAGTTGCTGTAATCAGCCACATGGTTCCAATAGTTGGCCAGGCTCATAAAGGCCAGGACATCTGTCTTTGTGATGGGATTTTCCAATCCAAGATCACTTAGATCGTGCTCTGGAGCGGGGCAATTTTCCCGCTACCCACCTGGTTTCCCAGAAAAGTAATAGAACCCTGGCTCACCTGGCATTTATTCACCTTAATGGTGAGGCCAGCGGCCTGGAGGGTTTTAAGCACTGCTGGCAGGTGCTTCAAATGATTTTCCCACGTAGGGCTGAATATCGCTGTGTCATCCAGGTAGGAGACACATCAATAACTCAGGTCAGCGAGGACCAGATTCATCATGTGCCAGAAAGTAGCAGGGGCATTCTTTAACTCAAAGGGCAACATAAGGTCAATCTAGCATGCTGAGGTACTGACTGGCACCTAACTTGTCCACAAGCTCATCTATCCTGGGCAGTGCGTGGGCATCAGTGTGGGTGGCAGCATTCAGAACTCTTTAATCCATGCAAAAACAAAGTTCACCAATCTTCCCTTTAGGAACGAGGATGACCAGACTCAACCAGGGTCTTTGGGAATGCTTTATTAATCCCAAGGCATCATCTTGGAAACTTCGGCCTTGATGTGTTCCCTAGCGGACTGTAACATCTGGTAGGTCCTGGATTTGACCTGTGACAATTTTGTTTTGACACCATGGAGTCAGACCAGCCACCAGGGAGAATATGGGGGCACATTTTTTCAAACCCTCTTGTACCTTCTCTTGCTGCTTGCTCATCAGAGTGGGAGAGAGGACCTCTCCCTCCACTGATCCATCAGCTGGGTCCCCCTGCAGCAGATCAGGCAGAGGTTCGCTTTCCTCTTCCTCCTGGTCAGCTGCTGGGAGTATGGCAGCCACTTCCTCATGCCTGAGGAAAGGTTTTAGGCAGTTGATATAGATCACCTTGGTGCCAGTCGGTGAGCCCATGTCCACAAAAACAGGGTTTCCTTGCAAAATCCAATCTGGGTAACGTGGTCAGACTACTCAGCGATCCCCTTCACTCTCACCCTCACTCACAGCATCAACAAACCAGACATCACACCCATCAGATCACCACATAGGAACACAAAGCTCATCACTGACATCACACTCAGCCCACACCTCTCACAGCTCACACTACGCACACTCTCAGACCCCACAACCAAACTCTCAGCTCTCAACTCTACACTCACAACTGCCATTGACAGCATTGCACCTCTCAAACCACAACGCCCACACAACCCAAAGCACAGACCTTGGTTCTCAGACACACTCAAAACACTGAAACTGAAACACCGCCCCCCAGAAAACCGCAACACGAGGGCATGACCACGCCAAATGTAGAAAATCTGCACCAGACTGGAAACACTTCGGGCACTCATCCGAGTCCCGCCCCCCAAACCTCAACATACGGGCCGGAGACATGTATGACATGGTGAGGAACCTGTACTGAATCAACCGCAGTCGTGGGGCCAATGAGACACCTTTAGTATGAAGACACATGTCAAACCAATCCGAATCCTCAACCTCCCCGCCAAGAGCCTCCGTCCACCGCATCCGAACCTTTACCAACGCCGCCGGTTTTGCCCGTAATAAACGTAAATAAAGCTGGGAGACAAGCGCCCCCTGCCCCGTCAATCCCAGCAGGAACAGTAGTAGCGGCGTTTCATCCGGCGGGCGAGGGAAGTCGGACCAAATCGAAGCCAACATAGCCCGAAGCCGCCAATAGTGAAAATGGTTAGCAGGATGCCAACCAACCACAGCTTGCACCTCAGGGAAACTCAGAAAGGAGCCGCTGGGGCAAAAGTCCCGGTATGTACCCAACCCCGCATCTCGCCACCGACGAAAAATGGGCTCCAGCCGGTCAGTAGTTAGATTCGGGTTACCCCAGACTCCCATGTCCAGGGCAAACAGAGAGGTAATCCCCATCTCCCTCAGAACCCGGTGCCACACCCGAAGCATGAACATCACCGGGTTCCCCAAATAAATGTCACGAAAATCCGTGCCCAGGAGCACTGCCTGAACATCCCATGGGGCCGCCACTGTACGTTCCATCCGGATAAAAGGTTCATGACGGTCCGCATCTAACCAATATACCGCATACTGCAGTTGCACAGCAGCATAATAGCACTCAAAGTCCGGTAACGCCAATCCACCATAACCATATTCTCGCATCATGGTATCATAGCTGATACGCACAGCCCTGCCCTCCCATAAGAAGGACGAGAGCTCGGAGCGGATCCGTCGGAACACTGCCTTAGAATGAAAGAGTGGCACATTTGTAAACACATACAGGAAACGTGGCAGAAGCACCATCTTAACCACCGACACCTTGCCATAGAAAGAGAGACGCAATGTGCACCAACCACGCAGCGTCCCCCCCATCCAGTCAACAGCATCCAACACATTCAACCGCAACAAGTCAGCATCCGACGGGGTGACATAAATACCCATATACTTAATACTCATTGCTACGGTCCAGAAGGACGGGAAAACCGTCGGCCCCATGTACTGCAATGACAGCGGGAGCAATTCCGACTTGTCCCAATTTATTCTGAGGCCCGAGTAACGGCCATAATCCTCCACCATTCGAACCATGAGGGGAAGGGTGAGCAGCGGGTCATCAACATACAACAGGATATCATCAGCGTACATGGACACCATATTGCTCACCCCGCGCACCTCAATACCCCGGGTATCAAACTCCTCACGCAGAAGGATAGCCAACGGTTCCATAACCAGAGCAAAAAGTAATGGGGAGAGGGGGCAACCCTGACGAGTACCCCTGCCAAGCGCAAAAGCATCCATCAGTCGACCATTAACCAGTATACGTGCCCGAGGAGCTGTATACAACAGCTGCACCAAGCCTCGCAAATACGGGCCAAATCCATAGCGCAACAGGACAAGCTCAAGGTAGGACCAGGAGACCAAATCAAATGCCTTCTCCGCATCCAACGATGCCACCAGTGCCGATGGGGAATTTCGTATGGCCGAGCGCACCATGAACAAGCGACGCAGATTATGCGCAGTCGAACACCCAGGAATAAAACCACAGTGGTCAGGATGAACCAAAGAGCGTGCATAAACCTGCAGTCTGGTAGCCAGCACCTTCGCCAAGATCTTGGTATCAGTATCAATCAGTGACAGCGGGCGGTAGGAGGCACAGCGACCGGGGTCCTTACCTGGCTTTGGCAACAAAACAATAGTAGCCATCTGCATTTCAGCCGACAGACTCCCAGCGCTAAGCACCTCCTCAAATACCAACAGCAACCGAGGTAGCAACCGCTCCCCAAATTCCTTATACAGTTCTGCCCCAAAACCATCCGGCCCCAGGGCCTTACCACTCGACAACGCCTTAACTGCAGCAGCGCGCTCAGGAAGAGAAATCGGGGAGTCCAAGGCCACCACCGCCTCAGAAGAAAGCCGGGTAACCTGCACTGCAGCCAGATGAGCCCGAGTGCCCACCACATCTTCATCAATCCGCGCCAAGTACAAAGTCCGGTAGTAGTCGAGAAAGCAGTCCCCCACCACAATAGGGTCCGCCGATTGGGTGCCATCAGCCAGATCCAGCGTTATAGGTACTGAATGCCGCTCACTCACCCGCAACAACCAAGCCAACGACCTCCCTGGGCGCTCCCGTTCCCCATAGCTACGCACGCGCTCCGTCCTACCAACACATTTTTCTTCACGGTCAGCCTCCACAACAAATTCATCTCGTAACCAAGCAGCCGCCAATACATCAGAGGCCACCCACATCTCCTCAAATCGTGCCTCAGCCCGGGCCAATCGCCCCTCTAGATGATCAAGCGTAGCGCGAATCTGTTGCAGCACCCCACATTCGGTACTCATACAAATACCACGTATATAAGCCTTAAACGCACACCACAACACACCGGAACTCGAAACAGAGCCATCGTTCAGGTCATAGAACGTAGCAATGTGCTCCTCCACCGTGGAGCGGAAGGCCAGGTCAGTAAGCTCTGTGGCCTGCAGCCGCCAGCCACGAAACAGCCGATAAGGCAAACGCAGATCCAAGGACAAGGTAACAGGTGAATGGTCAGAGAGCGTGCGCGGGTGAATGTCGCAAGCCGCGACCATCCCACTGCGCGCCCGACTAACAAAGAAATAATCAAGCCGAGAAGAGGCCTTGTGCATGCCAGAGTAGTATGTATAACGTCGCCTCACTGGGTTCCACTCCCTCCAGATATTTACCAGATCATATAGGTCAACAATCAACGCCATCCGCCGCGCCGCCCGCATCTGTCCCCGGGGTCTAATAGATGAGCGATCCAGATCAATATTCATCATCAAATTAAAGTCCCCGCCCCAGACCACAACACATCCCTCAGGCACCTGACACACCTCCGCAACTGTGCTGAGAAAGGAGAGATCATCCGTATTAGGGGCATAGCAATTCAGCAGCAAAATATGCTGCCCATACAGCCATCCATACACTGCCACATATCGCCCACCATCATCAACCACCCGCCTTTCAAATCGAAATCCCAGCCATTTGTGTATCACAGTGAACACCCCCCTAGACCCAGTAGTGTGGGAGGAATAATATCAGTGGGGACCCCAAGCCGCAGCAAACGCTGCATGTTGCGCCTGCGACAAGTGGGTTTCCTGCAAAAACATTACCCCCACCTGGAGCCGGGCCAACATCGCCAACACCATACGAGATTTCTTATATGAATGGAGTCCTCGGACGTTCCAGGTAAGCAAATTAACTCTCTCCAACATCCTCAAATCTATACCAAATCAGCCTCCTCTCCAGACCCAGCCACCCTCCGACTCCCAACAGTAGCAAAGCACAGTATGACAACAAGTGGTGCTCCCCATTCCCCCCAACCCCCCCACCCCGCCGGCCAGGAGAACAGACCCCAACAAAACAAAGAACCTCCAACCAGCATGACCAAGAGGTCCCCCTCCCCGAACTCCCGTTCCCAAAAAGGCACACCCACCGATAGTGCACCAGAGAAACAGGAGAAGTGCCCTGCACCATGACTTCCCGGCCCATGGCCCCCCAAAGTAGAACATAACATTGACTAGTGCACCCGACCCATAGCAAGCATCACAACACCAGAATAGCATCGGCCCCCCCATTCAACAAATATACACCGTACACCCATATCCAGGGTCATGAGTCCATACCCCAACCCCCTCCCCCACCAAGAACCAGCAACCCCCCCCACCAGAACAGATCGACCATCCGCCCGCCAACTTAGCCAGTCCCATGACAAGCCCCCCCACACAACCAAAGCAAATAAACCAACACTCCCGCACATCAACAATAAAACAGAACAATCCCCCAAACAGGTACACCCGCCTGGGACAGAAGGCACCGCATCACATAATAGTCAGCAGGTAGTAGGTTGTAAAAGACAGGGGGCAGGCGAGACCACAGGTTGCAGATAAATCTCAACCCCAGAACCCCATCAACTTCAAGGAGGAAGAGAGGTAGAAGTAGGTCCACACCGCATGCGCACAGGCTTGGCCACCAGCGCCTGCTCCAGGAAGGGAAGCGTACCCTCCGCCTCCGTGAAGAAATAATGTTTCCCATGCAGAGTTACCCAGAGCCGCGCCGGGTACAGCATCGCATATTCTAGTTCATGTTCTCGGAGCCACTTCTTAATATCCAGAAAGGTTCTCTGGGCAGCCTGCACCGCAGGAGAGAAATCAGGAAAGAAGCACACCTTAGCATTCTCAACCTGAACGTCCCCCTTTCGCCTTGCAAGCAGCTTATCACAATCTCTGTAGTTGAAAATCCGTGCAATAACTGATCGGGGAGGCTGCCCAGGCTTGGGAGGGGCAGCCGGACTGCGGTGTGCCCTCTCAACAGTGAAATGCGGGGATAGATCATCACAGTTCAGCCAAACAGGGAGCTCCCGCTCCAGATATTCCGCAATCTTCGGAGGCTTAATAGATTCCGGAAGGCCGAGGATATGAATATTATTACGTCGGGACCTAGCCTCCAGATCATCATTTTTAGCCTCCACTTTCACCACCCTGGCCTCCATAATTTTCATACGCCTAGCTAGATCAGATGTTGTGTCCTCCACCGCCCCGACCCTGGTTTCTGCCTCCGTCACACGTGTCTTAAGGGCATCCACCGAATGGGCAGTACCCTCAAAATGAGAGGCCACCTGGTCCAGCTGAGTAGCCATTGTAGCTACACATGCCTTTAGTTGAACCACCTGCTCCAGCTGGTCCGTTACTGTTGCCATCTGCGCCTTAAGTTGATGCACAAGTTGGTCCATAGGCAGCGAGTCCCCTTCCGAGGGCGCACCATCAGCCATCTGTACAATGTCCCCTTCCACCGGGGGTGTCGCACTCCTACAAGTAAACGCATCCATCGTAGCTTGCATGGACGCCTTAGATTTCTTTCCCATGATCACAGCGGTCACAGGAGACAGCGAGAGGCAGCGAGAGACAGCAACTACGTCAACCCGAGAAGGGGAGAGAAGGCAAGACTACACAATCCATCCAGTGTGGAAGCAGGTGGCAGTCGCAAGGAGGTACTCCACACCACAAGAAGCCACGCCATGACGCAGATTCAAGGCCCACTGAATCACAGCACAAATCCCCGGGCGATGGTCAACAAGCCGTGGCGAGAAAGGGCAGCTGCACACGAAGTAGAGAAAAACGAGAGGCGAAAGTAGAACACATTCACAACCCAACCAATATGGGAGGCAACGATTATCCCCTAACAAAAAAAGGGGGGGGAGGAGGCTCACGCAGGCCCCATAGGACCACTCCAATGAAATCCCAGGGCCATCGCCCCCGAGGACAAGGCAGCAATGTCCAGGCAGCAACCCCCTCAGAAGGGGGACCGCAACCAGGGCCCGTCCCCAGGGCGCGTTCTCCGGGAGGTAGTCAGATGGCCACCTCGTCCTCAGCCACGAGGGCAGCACGAACGGTCCCCCAGCCGAGGCACGCACCACCTCCACTGCAAAAGTAATCCACGCTGCCAGGGGCACCACGCACCCCCGCAAAAATGGACACCACTCTCTGCCCCTCCGATGTTCAGCAATCATCTCGGGGGGGGGAGGGGGGCCCGCCGCGACCAACATGCCGCAGCCAGAGGCACCACAGAGTCCCAGCAAATGTCCAGCGGGGCGGGGGTCCCCGCTCCAGCAGGCGGCCGGCAGGTCGCCCCAACACCGCAACGTGCCCGATTCTAGTGCCCCAGTTGCCGCCAGCGCTGGAAGATCAGCCCCTCCACCACAGCCGGCAGATCATCACCGGCTCCCACTCCACAGCGCGAGGGGAGGCCAAGCAGTGCCCCGATCGAAGTACGCCAAATCGTTTAGGCCCCGGAGGCCCAGCAGGATCCTCGGGCTCTCGCAACGCCGCTCCCCGGCAGAGCGCACTTCCGGTCGTTCGTGCTCTTCCCGAGCCAGGCACGGGAGCAGAACGGACGCTCCACCGGCACCCCGGCTCGCAGCCGGCGTCTCTGCACCTCTCCGGGACTTCACACCACTGCACCATCCACGATCAGGGCCCGGGCACCAGGATTAGTAGGGGGGGGACCCTACAAGGACAATCGGACCGGGAGCTCCTCCAACACGCATCAGTCTAGCAGGCGGCCATAACCGGAAGTCCACGTCTATGACTCCCTTTTTATCTCTTCCCCAGGTGTGTCTCTGGCACTCTCTCAATGGATCTCTTCCTAGGTGTGTCTCTGGCACTCTCTCCACGGATCTCTTTCCAGGTGTGTCTATGACTCCCTTTTGATCTCTTCCCAGGTGTGTCTCTGGCACTCTCTCCACGGACCTCTCTCCAGGTGTGTCTATGACTCCATTTTGATCTCTTCCCAGGTGTGTCTTTGGCGCACTCTCTCCGTGAATCTCTTCCCAGGTGTGTCTATGACTCTCTTTTGCTCTCTTCCCAGGTGTGTCTCTGGCACTCTCTCCATAGATCTCTTCCCAGGTGCGTCTTTGGCACTCTCTCCATGGATCTCTTTCCAGGTGTGTCTGTGACTCTCTTTTGATCTCCTTCCAGGTGTGTCTCTGGCACTCTCTCCATGGATCTCCTCTCGGGAATGACTGTCTTTCGATTAAAGAGGCAGAAGGACAACCATTTTGTATTTTCTTCCATTTTGCCTACCTTGTGAATTCAGCATGTTCTTGTAGCCTGTTGTAGCAGAAGCAGTAAACGTGTTTCTCTGTCTGACGGGGGCAGAAATCTCATGTGCTTTTACTATCACCTCTTGTACACGATGAAGAACAAACCGTCCTCTGCCTGGTGCCAGGGTCTGCGCCAGGGTCCGTGCCTGAGCTCTGGAAAAGGATTGTTGTTTCACACAGTTTGTTGAAAGAAGATAAGATCCCATGATTAAATGCAGACCATCCCAACCATGGTATACCAAGGAGCTCCTGCAAAAAAAGAAAATCACTAGGCAACTCGAACACCGGTGGTTCAAGAATAAATCCCCAGAAAATAAAATGAGACTCACTACCAGCAGAACAGAATACAAGGAGGCAATCTTGCAGGCCAAAAGTGTCCAACCGCATTAAGAAAGCAGGCAACTCCACTAGAGAGCTGTTTTCCACCCTGAGATCCCTAAGATGCCCGACGATTATCTCAGAGGAACCCCCAGCCTCCCACTCATGTTGTCAAGAAGTCCACGACGCTTTCACAGACAAAATCACAACTATCCAAAATAAGATCCATAGAAATTCTCCAGATCCTGCCACTAGCAGGACCACCGCCTCGGGAGATGCCTCCCCCACCACCACGCCGCCAACATTCAGTCTGAGACCCGTGGACATCGAAGAAATCATGAAAACCATCCGGGCTGTCAGACCCTCCAAATGCCCTGGCAATCCGTGCCCACTACCCATGGTCAAAGAACACATCGACATTACTGCACCATACATCCTAGACATTGTCAACGCATCCATCAACGAGGAAAGTGTCCCAAATGTACTCAAAGAATCCTGGGTCTCCCCTCTCATCAAAAAACAGGGGCTAGAGCCCCTAAATATAGCAAACTACCGACCCATTGCAAATGACCCATTCATGGCTAAGATCCTGGAGAAATCCATCACAGCCCAGCTCACCAGCCACATCGAAACCTACTCCCTCTTAGGGGATAGACAGTCTGGGTTTAGGCCGGGCAGAAGCACCGAAACGGCATTACTTGCTCACCTATCAGTCAGGCTTCCGCCCCGCACACAGCACAGAGACCGCCACACTCCACATCCTAGACGACATACACTGCATAACAGACAAAGGAAACACAGCCCTCCTAGTCCTCCTCGACCTCTCTGCAGCCTTCGACACCATAGACCACACCAGACTCATCGACATCCTCAAACACAGAATGAACCTCTCAGGAAAAGTCCTCGATTGGTTCTCCTCCTTCCTCACCAACCGCACCCA
>JAWWEF010133275.1:0-10321 GCA_035582665.1 Siren reticulata | reverse complement strand
CCTATTAAACAGATATTTTTTGTTCATCATTTGCCGTACAAATCTTCACACAGCAAGTACATACCCTGTCCTTCTGAATAAACATTAAACATTTAATAACAGTGTTGAGTTACCATTACTCCTCATCCTCACGTATCATAAAGGTTACGTACTGTCACACCCTCATACTTTCAGCAACTATGAACCACATCCTAAACAACCAAAACTTGGAACATTAAACATATTAACTTTTTCCTGTGGAGATACAAATACATAGTACGTACAATGATGAGGAATACATTTCTCACCTACAAGGTGTAACAACACGATAGGTGCCCTACTAGTCCTCTCCCTTGGCTCCTGTTCGCTAACACACTAATTGTGATCTGTCATGTGTGCAAATGAGGGTATTCCCCTCGATAATTCCATATGCTAAGCAATTAATGGTGCAGAACTACTGCTGGATAAGTAATCACAAAACAGAGCCCATATATATAGATCTCTAGGCAGGTTGTGCAAAAGCCCTAACTGCACCTTCCGCCTTGTTACCAGATCATGGCTCACACCTGAGGTGCTCCAGAGGACAGCCACTTACGCATGATTTCCCTTTTGGCCACACAAAGACAAATTCAAAAATCTCTTAAGCATGGCATCCGTGGTGTATATTCTACCCAACAAACATGCCTCACCCACCACTTCCACTGGTTGGGCTACAGTACGAGACAGCAAATTGCAGACTTTCTCCCAGAATACACTGTGAGGCGCTAAAAATACTTTATATTGTTAAAAATAAATATCACATAAATCTTGACTTCAATAAACAATTTCTAAAAAACACATGTATTTGTGCAAATTTTGGCATATAAAATTGAACAGCAGATTAATCTATTAAAAAATAATCACAAACAACCTCTGGCCAGAGGCAATAATATTAGCAAGTATTCACATATATAAAACACAAAAAAGATATATATATAAAATTCGAAATTTTTCTTGACCACTCGTCAGTGGATATAATTGTATTCAGCTCATAAATTGTAGAGCTGCAAAAAATTAAAATTAAAAAATATGTTGCAAAAAAGGCAAAAAACGCCAAAAAGTGTGAAAACAAAAGAAAAAACCTTCACAAAAACCAAAATTGAAAAAATTAAAAAGAAATGTAATGAAAAAATACTGATGTAGAAACACCAGAAAACAAACAAAAAAATCAAAAACTGAATACAAGAATATATTAAAAAATTCTTTAGTTAAAAAACTGTTTTATAGCAGGAATTATTCAAATCAGTCAAAATTGACCCAAATGGAACATTTCAAAAGGACATTAGCATAATCCACATCATAGACTCATCTCTTTATATATATAATGATAAATGTATGGTGTATAATAGTCTTTTGATCCCACTTTCTCAGAATGTCAAGAGTGACACACAGAAGAATCTTCTTTAGGTCTCAAAATCAAAAATGTCCGAGGTATGGATTGTTGCAAAGCATCCACTACGCAACAATTGTTATGCAATAAAGACCAACCTTAGCTGATGGTATAAGTATAATTACAAGACTCTTTTTGTCACCAGGATGAAAGTTTCAAACAAACAGAGCAAATATATTGGGCAACAATAGCCAAAATAGTGTTCAGAATATAAGGGAAAATCACTTGAAATGAAGTTTCAAATGTTGTTGAAGGTGTCACAGACAAAAACCACTCAATGTCAAAATAGTAATGTGGAATGTCCGATGTCTATCATATAGATAGCGTCATTTCACATGTATGCCAGGTGAAACATCAAGGCACTGCTCAGGAGATGGAAAAAACTGTAACTCATCCGTGAGTCAACTAACCACGAGATAGAACGTTCGGGGTGAGACTCAACAGTCAAATAATGCTATGGTCATTCCACAAATCGGCTAACCAACATAACCCCTCCCGGGGTCGAAATGGGGTCCTCTGCACAGGCTGATGTACCGGACCGGCTCCTCGAGGTGGCCGTCACCGGATAAGCCCCTGCGTTCGGAGGATATACCCCTGTGTGTACACGCAGTGATCGACGCGTTTCAAAGGTCTCCTAGGGGCCGTGATGCCCTGCCTTCTTTCTCAAGATCGTTATAAAAATGCAATGATACCTGTGGAATTTATTACCTTATTGACTGTTTGCCACCGCCCCACGAACGCGCGTCCACGAGGCCGTCCGACTCTCAGCGTCGCCATTTTGGAATGACGTAATCGCGTCCCAGCGTGCGTGCGTCAGGAAAAACAACTGGCGCACATCGCTGGGACGCCATTATACTGTAGTATATAAAACATGAGTTACACGAATCGAATCCCGAAAGGGGAGGAAGTTGTAAAATTCTTCAAACCTTCTTAGATTACATTCGAAAATTCTATATATTAATTTTGACTGCTGTGGACCACAAATAATATCTACAATTAAAGGTATGCATCTGAAAAATCGGCATATCAATATCAAGTTAGAGTGACCTTTTATCTTGAGGCAAAATGCACTAAATTTTTCCCCAAAACATTAAGTTACACTAGAATTCGTCTTGAGAACCTCATAGGCTGATAACACATCAAACTCTAATCTCATTTTCAATGCACTTAACCAAAATACTCCAAGATTGCATATCTAAACATATAAGTCCACAATCGATTGATAGTCAATATTCTACACATTTTTTAGAGCAATCAATTGTACCATATAAACGTTTAACTCATTAATGGTGAAATAATTCAAAGCAGTGAATTTAATTCAAACAATTTGTTCAATCCACTCTTTAAGGTGTTTAATTTAAATTGCCATTTTGCTTCAAGTATATTAAGAGATGATACATTCCCTGAATATCCAACATCGATGCCAAAAAATATGATCCCCTTCGGGTCACTGTTATGTATGTCATAAAAATGTGAACTGAGCGAGTGACTCTTTACACCTTTTTTTATGTTATATATATGCTCGTAGATGCGGGTTTTCAGTTCTCTTGTTGTCCTTCCCACATACTTTAATCCACACGGACACTGTATGCAGTATACGACATTTCGAGTCGTACACGTGATAAATTTCTGGATTTTAAATTCTTTATTACTGTCACTATTAAAAAACACCTTAATGCTTTTTTTCTTCTTATTATATTCTGATATCTTACAAGAAGAGCAACTACCACAAGGATAGAAACCAACAAGTTCTACCAATCTTGTTTGGGATTCTGAACATTTATGTTTATTTTTGTGAACCAGAATGTCTTTTAAGCTCTTCCCCCCTCTAAAGGTTATTTGTGGCCTTTTAGTAGTTAAGGGGGCTAAGATGTTGTCCCCTTGCAACACATTCCAATGTTTTCTTACTGATTTCTCTATTAACTTATATCCAGCTTGAAAGTTGAAAATAGCCCTAATGTTAAGTTCTTTTTTCTCATGAGTATTTTTGGGTCCTTTACTTCTCAATACCTCCGATCTACTCATTTTTTGGACATCCATTCGAACTTTGTTAACTAATTTGGCATTGTAACCCTTTTCCAAAAGTCTATTTTCAATTATCTTGGAATCAAGTTGAAAACTTATATCGTCACTGCAATTCCGTCGCAGGCGCAAAAATTGGCTTTTAGGAATTGATAGAAGCCAGTTGGGGTGATGTCCACTTGAAATATCAATAAAACTATTTGTGTCCACACTCTTAAAGTGGGTGCTGGTCTTGATTTTTCCGAGTTCAATTGCTATTTGTAGGTCCAGGAACACGATCCTGGATCTACTTGAGACCGAAGTGAATTTCAAATTCCATGTGTTACAATTACAATGGTTCCAGAAATCATTTACACTGGGCAGATCATCCTCTTCAGGCGCTACATTGATGATATTTTCATCGTGTGGCGTGGAACTATGGAATCTTTAAATAATTTTTGGGACGATTGTAATCAGAATTCATGGAATCTGAAATTTACTTCTGTCTCCAGTAGATCTGAGATAGTGTTTTTAGATTTGCAAATAGAAATAGAGAATGGAAGCATTAAGACCAGCACTCACTTTAAAAGTGTGGACACAAACAGCTTTATTGACATTTCGAGTGGACATCATCCAAACTGGCTCTCATCAATACCAAAAAGCCAGTTTTTGCGCTTGAGACGCAACTGTAGTGATGAGATAAGTTTTCGAAAGGATTCCAAGATAATTGAAAACAGACTATTGGAAAAGGGTTATAATGCTAACCTGGTAAATAAAGCGCTACTAGACGTTCAAAAAAGGAGTAGATCTGAGGTCTTGAAAAGTAAAAGTCCCAAACATGTATATGGAAAAGACACCAATATTAGGGCGATTTTCAACTTTCAAGCTGGATACGGCTCCATAGAGAAATCAATAAGAAAACATTGGAATGTGTTGCAAGGCGACAACATTTTAGGCCCGTTGACCATCAAGAGACCTCAAATAACCTTCAGAGGAGGAAAGAGCCTAAAAGATATTCTGGTCCACAATAAGAAACACAAACAGTTAGAATCTCAAACTAGACTGACAGAACTTATTGGGTTCTACCCGTGTGGTAGATGTTCTTCCTGTATAATGTCAGGGAACAAGAAAAAAAGTACTAAAACATTTATGAATAGTGACAATAACAAAGAGTTTAAAATCTATAAATTTATTACCTGCACGTCCTGCAACGTCATCTATTGTATACAATGCCCGTGTGGTTTGAAATACGTGGGACGGACTACAAGAGGATTAAAAACTCGCATTCAAGAGCATATACATAATATAAAAAAGGGAATAAAGACCCATTCGCTAAGCTCACATTATCATGATGCACACAACTGTGATCCGACAGGTATCATATTTTTTGGTATTGATCTTGCTTCTTCAGGCAATACATCAATTCTTAACACACTAGAAGCTAAATGGCAGTTCAAATTGAATACCCTAAGAAGTGGCCTAAACAAATTGTTTGAATTAAATTCCTTGCTTTAAATCATTCATCAGGAATATGCTTATGTCTTGATTTCTGGACTTGTGGGTAGTAACAAGAGAATGGACTAGTCAACATTGATCACTTTTAAAAAAATTTATAGGCACACAAAAAAACGCTAAAACATTTAATATTTGAGGGGATGTTTTAAGCAGATATTGACACGTTGCGATGTAGACACCATAATTTAATTTTGAAAACACACAAAATTAATTTTCCAAATAAGATTAGTACAATTGTGTTTGGATATGAGTCGAAAATAGGCAAAATATTGCTCGAAATGATCCTAAGAGATGGCGTCTGAATGTAAATGAGAGTTGTTAGTAACGAATAAAATCAGCATCATGACTCTAACAAAAAGCCTAGATTTTGAACAGCTAAAGGCTAACATTACATCTATTTAAAAATTATAGACAAACAAAAAATCCCTAAAACTTCATAATTTTGAAGTGATGTTTTAAGCGGACATTTATGTGTTGCGATGTAGATAGCACAATTCAATTTTGAAAACATACAAAATTAATCATCCAAATAAGATCAGCACAATTGTGTTTGGATATGAGTCTAAAAGAGGCAAGATATTGCTCGAAATGATCTTTAAGAAATGGCGTCTGAATTTGAATGAGAGTTGTTGGTAACGAATAAAATCAATATTATGATTCTAACAAAAAGCATAAACTTTGAACAGCTAAAGGTTAACATTACATCTATTTGAAAAATTATAGATAAACATAAAATCCCTAAAGTTTCCCTAATCTGGAGTGATGTTTTAAGCGGATATTCATATGTTGTGATGTAATGATTACAATCTATGTTACGACTCTAATAATGAATTCCAGACTATTAAATGTCAACTTTTGACTTTTGACACTATACAAAATTGATTGATACACAATATCACAATATTTCAAATTGATTTAAAAAATATTATTTGCAGTTGTTTTTGGGATTCGAACTAGGGACACAATGATCATATCACCGCAGTAAGATGGCGCCCCGTCCCGCGCGCCAGTTGTTTGTCATGACGCATACGCGCTAGGACGCGATGACGTCATTTCAAGATGGCGACGACGGGATTCGGGTGTGCTCGCGGGCGCGTGATCTTGGGTTGGAACACGATATTCAGGAGGTAATAAAATCCACAGGCACCTTATTTATCATTATATGATCTTGAGAAAGAAGGCAGGGCATTACGACCCCACGAGACCTTTGAAACGCGTTGATCCTTGCGTGCACGTGTAGGGGTATAACCTTTGAAGCCTGGGCATATTCCGGTGACGGCGGTCTCGAGGAGCCGGTCCGGCGTACCACCCTGGTCACAGGACCCCTTTTAACCCCGGGAGGGGTTTTTGGTTAGCCATATTGTGGATGAGTTAAGGCATTTGGCCACATGACTTTCTGGCTATCGCCTGAACGGTTTGATTTTTTGCGTATTGTGTGATATTACCATCTATATAATAGAAAATTTGGATACCACAAATCGCAATTGCCACATGAACGGGAATGTTCTGTTGGTGTAATATCTAGCGGTTCAAAACTTTTGGTTTCCCTTTCCCTTTCTATTTTGTGGACAAATTCAGACATTTGATCACACGACCTTTGGTTACTGCTTGAACAATTTCATGCATTGTGCGGCATTTCCATTCGTGTAATAGGGAGCTTGGGCGCAATATATCGCAGTTGCCAATTGTATAGGATTGTTCCATTGGTGCAAGCAAGCAAAAGCGATTGAAAAAACTCTTGGTTTTCCCTTGCCCATTTCATATTTCTTGTTGGCGCCAGAAAAGGTTATCTGTGTGCTTCATGTGGCATCATTAAGAAAGAGGGAGTACAGGAGCAATACCTAGCAGCTGCTATGTGTATAGGAACAATCCATTTACACAAACATCAGTGATTTCGAGTTCCTGGTTTGACCTGTTTTCCCCTTTTTTTCTTTAATCCCCCCCTTTTTGTTTGAACATCACACTAAAGGGGATATATGTTCATTTAAGACATATGGTGAAAATACACTGATTTAAACATTTTTGAACATTGAATTTCCAGTGATCTTCACTGTCCAATTGAACTTAATATAACGTGTTGCCTTTGACAATCATTTTTGGTTGACCTTGAAAGACTCTTAAGAACAGACAAAAAGGAAAACTTGCATTTTTGCAATATTTTGGAACATTATTCTTCTCATTTGGAGTTTCACTATGCTGTTTGTGGCTCTTTTTGAGATTTTAAATGCAATGTAATGTGATCATTGTGATTTAAGTATATAATACTGTTCTTGATGCGTGGTAGTCACTTGTAATGAGATTTATTTCTTACTGTTAAAGTGACATATATGTGCCATATTGCAAGGTTTTCACATTTACAGGTGAAATATTCAAAAGTGATATATAAGTTTTTTTCATTTTCTTTCTTTTGGTTTTGTTCTTCTTTTTCCTTTTTTCTCTTTCTCCTGATTTGATACAAACTTTTTGGCGTTTTTAATTTTCAGATTTTGAAAAGTACGAATTTTATAGTTATTTTTGTTTTTTGTTTGTAATTATTATTCTTCAGTTTTATGGTTGCTGATTTCTTTTGCGTTTTTTGTTTTGATATTTTGTGTGTTTTTTAATTTTTTATACTTTTTTTGCAGTAAATTTTTATTGTTCAAAAAAGTTTTCTCAAAACCACTGACGAGTGGTTATTGAGAATTTGATTTCTTTAAGTTTTAAGATATGATGATATATTTAATATAAGAGTTTTTTTCCTCTGGCCAGAGGTTCACTGCGATCATAAATATATTTTATTTGTCATTTAATTAAATGTTAAAAACTTGTACAATTTGTGTGTGTTCATAAACAATAATTAATAACTGTTATTCAATCTAGATTTTATGTGATATTCTTTTTTTCATTTTTATGATATAGCTTTTCATAGCGCCTCACAGTGTATTCATTTACATGTTTTGTTGAGCTTATATTTGTGGTTACCTCACCACAAGTGAGTGCTGCTTTTGAGTGTGGTTTTTGTTCAGGTTGAGCGTTTCCATCTTTTCATATATTTGAACTCCCTTAGAGGTACAGGTTACTGCTCCCTGATGTCTCTTTTTGAAGATTTAGACTTTGACTTTGATCTGGCATTTAATTCAGATCTTAATAATGAAGAAGAAGTTGAACCATTTGATTTACGCAAAGAAATTCGTAAATTAGAAAGTCTGTTAACCAAAAAGAAACGTTGTTTATGGGAAGTATCTACTTTTAAATTATATTTAAAAAAGGGCATAACCCCTAGAGGGTTGAGAATTATGAAAAAACCAGCTGGTTCGAATTTCGAAGACAGATTCTACATACAGTGGGATAGCATTTTGGAGGAATGCTCTATCAAACTAATTCAATTGTTAGTAGGGGAAAAGGAGGATAGATTGAAAGAATTAGATTTTGATATAGAATCAAGCCGTGAAATTATTAGACCCTACTCTGAAAGTAAAATTACTCTCGATATGACAGATGATATTTTAAAGAAATTAAAGATTCTGGAGAGAGATATTAAGAAGGTAAAGAAAACAAAATTTGCAAGAGACATGAATGACTATAAAAATAATAAGGTCAGGGATTTTTTCAATAACACTGAGGAATCAGATGAGGTTACATCTACTCTTCAACCAGATTTGAATACACTTGCAATCAAAACTACAATAGACACAACTTTAAAAAATCCTTATAATGATAATCAGGCGGATAGACCTGGAAGATCAACTAAACGAGTAGCAAATACGTTTCAACAACCGCATTCTACTATACAGATTCCACATAATGGCTATTTACCCATGTATCCACCATTTGTCATTCCGCCACAGGTGCATCCACAAATGCACCAACAATTAATGTTTAATCCAGGGTATGGGCCTTTCATTAATCCGTTTAATCAATCTAATGGCCCAATGAATTACAACAATTATAATGGCTACATGGGTCCAGTCTTTATACCTCCTAACACTAATTATAAGCCTGGGGGTAACTCTTATCCGTTTAATAAAAGAACAGGATCCCAAAATAGGAATCAGAAAGATATAGTAGCCACTATACTCGCAGAAAAACAATCTGTTGCTCAACCTAGGAATAAAGAAATAGGTGCTTCTAATAACTGTATATTACAGGATAACCTCACAATTGAGGAGGCAGAAGCTGAAATAGATGTGCTGTCCCAGAGTTTACAGCTACAAAATGGAGAGACTCCGATTTTTTCGAGCAGGGCCTCCCCCAGAATTCTGCGAGAAAGAACTACGATGCAAGACCGAGGGGGCGGAGGGGCGGCAAGAAGAGGCAGAAGGTATTAACCAGTGAGGGGGTCTTTAATCTATCAAATATAATTCTAACTAAAGATCAAGAAAAAGTCTTGTCTAAAGGTTTAAAATTTGCACCAAATCGTAAAGGGGATAATTTTGAGAACTTTTTAGACCTTCAACGACTTGGGAGGACATTATGTAGAAATTTTTTTTTTGCATTGGAAGAAATTAAACGCAATAAATTTAACATTTTATCCAACCCCACAAATATAGATAATGGTTTTACCAATCTTAAACCTTGTTCGAACTTTAATCCACTTCAATATAGAAATGGTGCAATTGAAACCTTTCTAAATTTGGTAGAAAAAGATCTACTTAAAGTGGATAAGTCAAATTACGGACGTCCTAATTTATCTATGGCCGAGAGGAATGCTCTAAAATCTTTGAGTGATGACACCAGGATTACTATAAGGCCTGCTGATAAAGGGGGGGGGTGGTTGTACTAAATTCCAATGATTATGATGATGAAATTAAACGTCAGCTATACGATGGCACAACATATATGGAACTTCCGGGTGATCCTGGGGAACATGTGGCTGCTCAAATAAATAATCTTATTGATGAAGGCCTAAATAAAGGCTTATTATCAAAAGATGAGTGGGCTTACATACACGTCACCGAATGGAAAACACCCTCGTTGTACTGTCTGCCGAAGATCCACAAAGATCTTCAAAATCCACCTGGGCGGCCTATCGTCTCAGGGATAAACTCTCCCACTTGCCGTCTCTCTGAATATGTAGACCGTAACTTGCAAAAATTGGTAAAACTCAATCCATCATATCTAAAAGATAGTAGGGATCTACTGGAGATATTAACTGGCATAAAATGGGAAAAGAATTACATTCTGAGTACGGCTGATATTACTTCCCTTTACTCCATTATTATGGAGGACAAAGGCCTTGATGCAATTGAGTTTCAGGCGCTAAAAAACAACTATTGTGAGAAAGAGTGTCTAGATTTTTTGGTAAAGAGTACTAGACTGGTTCTGAGGAACAACTACTTCAAATATAACAACAAATTCTATCTGCAATTGCTGGGGACAGCTATGGGTACGAAGCTTGCTCCCAGCTATGCCAACATT
>JAWWEF010122172.1:0-10351 GCA_035582665.1 Siren reticulata | reverse complement strand
TCCAGGAACATAATTCTCTGTGCAGGATGAAGTTGTGACTTCTCCCAATGTTTAGAAAAGCCCAGGTTTTGTAGATCATGAATGGTATTGTCCATATCTTTCATCAAGTGATCTTGGAATGTTGCTGCTAATATCCAGTCATCTAATCGTATGCCCCTTTGCCTGAAATGGGCAGCTACCACTGCCATTACTTTTGTAAATACCTTTGGAGCAGATGTTAGTCCAAAGGGCAACACTCTGATTTGGAAGTGAGAGTGGAGGTTTTGAAATCTTAAGAACCTTCTGTGTGGAAGAAAAACTGGTATGTGAAAATAAGCATCTTTTAAGTTGACTGAAACCACCCAGTCCCCTGGAAGGAACGATTGAGTAATCTGTGGAACTGTGGTCATCTTGAAGCTTTCTTTCTTTAGATAAATATTCAATTTGACCAGATTTAAAATAGTTTTTAAGTCTGTTAGGTCCTTTTTTGAAATTGTGAAAATTGGAGAGTACATACTTTGCCTAACTCCTGTCCTGGTACAGACTCCAATGCCGCCTTTTGAATTAAGGCTTTGCTTCTCAAAGCAAGAAAAAAAGGATGGGAACCGCGCTACCTCCCCAATAACGCCCCCCACCTCAGGAGACACCCCTATCTCCCAACCCCCACCAAAAGTGACTTTCCAATGGGTTCGCTCGCAAACAAATAAAAAGCACAAACACGCACAAAAATAAAAATAAAAATAAAAATAAAAAATAAAATCAAAATAAAAATAAAAATTAAAATTAAAAAACAAACTAACCCAAAAAAGTAGTATAAAATAAAACACACAAATTAAAAGCAAACAAACAATTTACTTATCACTTTGTTATAAAACACAATTAATAAATGCAAAAAAATATATACAAAAACAATTATTATCATTGAACGTAAATGAATAATATTACAATCATGTGCCCCATTCGCTAGAGAAAAAGAAAGGAGAAACTTATAGACCTTCAGTAAGGATCAGGATGTGGAGTAGAGCACACACACAATAGACAGAGAAAGGGACCACCTGAATGGAAGACGAAATCTCCACAACCCAAACGTAAGAGGGTCCTGTGCCAAAGTGGCACAGATCAATTGTCACTCAAACAGTCCACTGTCTACAAGATCCAGTGAATGTCCCACTTAAGTCCACTTCTGAGGATGGAACAAAGTCAGAGCCTATGAAAATAGCCAGACAAGCTAGAATCCTTGCTCTAGCCAAACAACTTCACAGAGAAAACAGCCCCTTCACGCTCCACAGACCCTTTGCCGGTTCTTCAAAGGAGAGGGTGGGGGAGGGGGGAAAGGGGGGAATGCCCCACACCGTGCCTTGAAGGGCTCCGAAGACAGGAGTAACCTCTTCGCAGTCCACCAGTCCTTAGCCAGTTCTTCAAAAGGAGGGTGGGAGTTGGAGGAGGGAGACGGTGCTCCACGCCGTGCCTGAAGAGCTGCAGGGATGGTGTCAAAAAGAAATGGACGTCCCACCACCACCTGTGTTCTCAAAGGCAGCCTGCCCAGCGTCCTTGAAAAAAATCGTGGATACACGTGGACCCCCTAAGGTTGCACTAATGGGTCAAAAATTCTCAAACCTCACCCGTGGGGTTGGGAGGGGAATAGCGCAAGGGGAGAGTGAAACCACCAGCTACACCCACGAGCAATATGTCCGCGGGGAAGTGCCCCTGTCCAGACTTAGCCTCTAATCTAATCCAGGAAAGAAGGGCAAAGTCCAGGATATCCCCCTTATGTAACGATGACACTGCCGCCTAGAAACAAGGTGTCGCGGCAAGGACCAAAAATCCGAGGTATCCCTTAATGTCAGCAATCCTGCACGTCTGGAATATAACCTCATACACCAGTACCGGAGCGCAAACCGTCCCCAGAAGAAGAAACGCCAGGTGATAACCCAGCAATCCGCACGCGCCAAGAGAACACGGGATAGCGCTCGAGCCGCTACAATCACGTGTTCGCGCTGCGGGCACAAAATGGAACAGACCGACGCGTTTCGGAGCTCACGCGGGCAACACCAGATGCCGGCTCCTTAATCATGGTAAAGAAAATTATGCCATACCTGTCCTAAAATAGACTCCATCTCCCCCCTCCGTTGGCGCTCGATACCGGAAACCATCATGGCTATGAACAAAGAAAACGGACTACTTTCCAACCTTTAACTATAACTCCCTGTTAGTCCCTCATTGACTTTCATTGCACATTAGATGGTGAGTGTAATGAACGAAAAAAAGAAGAAAAAAAGGGTAAAAAATAACGGGGAAAATGGGCTATGTCCCAAAATAAAGTCCCTTAAAGTAACTACAGTAGCTCATGTCAGCCATATAACAAACAAGCAGCACCGCCGCCTTTAACGTTGTCCCCCGCACATTAATGTGGCAACAAAACACTCTTCCACGACATTAAATGCCCTACATCCACATAAGGTTCCAAAGAATTGTGGAGTAAAGAAATCCAAACCGTACCGAAAGGTATAAGGGCCAAACCCAGCCATCATTTCCCCACCACATAATGGTCTAGCATCCCGCGATCTTCCATGCTGCCACACTCGGCAAAGATTTAACCAACTTCATCTGCGTCTATGCCACGCTCCACCATCCACCGTTACATCATAACTGACAGGGACACGTTGTACACCATCCCATTTAGAGAAAAACCCCATACAAGAATGAACGGCGCATCCAGCGCTCCACAGTGATGTGGATCCATCCATATTCCAAGTGCAAAAAGAACGAAGTGGATACAAACAGAGAGTAGAAAAGCAGGGAAAAGGACTAGAATAGAGGGAAATGGAAAAGATCCGTTTTGGATCTTAAACGTGAGAAAAACTTAAGCCCCATCAAACTCACATGGAATCCTTACAGCAATTGTTTCACATTGACACAGTTTCTTGTCTTAGATGTTACAGTGATCTCTTGACAACATTTCCATGTTTTTACAACTTCGATAAATATGACCTTTTAACATAGTGTCATCAATGAGGATTCATCTTATTCAGGCCTGAATGTTCTTCACTTAGCATTCAATTAAGCACATCATAAATGACATAGTGCATATCCTCAACCAGTATGCAGTGCACATACTGGCAGCCCTAAAATTCCCCCATACATGTCATTATTAATTTTAAAATGATGAAAAGAGATGTAACAAAGGTGGAAGAAGGAAAAAACAACAGTACACACCCTCATTGTCAATGGAATCCCTTGTCATAAAACACTTGATATGATGAAAAAGGGGGGGGGGGAAAGAAAAAGAAAAACAGAGGACAAGGATTGTTCAAAGAGTATATACAGCAATGTACATTTCAAATTCATTACTCATGTGTGAAACATATGATCCCTCAACATGTTCCAAAACTGACCAAACTTGAAAGGACCTGGTGTCCCATGCCGAATTGAAAATAGCATAATCGGATTGCCCCACATTGTTATAACATGTCAATCGAGACTGAGGGTTTTAAATACTGAAGGTATGATCCCACACACGTTGGATCTACCAGATTCACCATCAAGATCCTCAGTCGTACCGGTATGTTTGATCAGAATCACTGTTTACAGAAAATGGTACAGTTCCAAATGGCTGTTCAAACCTTGGACTCCCAAGGTATCCAGTTTGAATTGCCAGAAGGCCTCCCTTACTCCCATTGTCTTGGTTATATCCCCTTCATTACACACTACCTTTTCAATGCCAAAAAACTCCTGACCACTGACTTTTCCTCCATGGACAATGTTAAAATGGTCATATAGTAAGTTGTTCTCATCCGAACGTCGGATATGACCCACATGTTCTAAGACTCTTACGCGCAGCTCTCTTCCTGTCCTGCCCACATATGTGAGGCCACAACTGCAGCGAATGCCATATATTACATATCGGGATCTGCAGTTGATGAATTGATTAATACTAACGAGCTCACCCTTTTTTGTCTCCAGCTGTGTCTTTTTGCCCTTCTTAAGGCCAAAATAGCTACACGCCCGGCACAAACCACAATTGTAGAACCCCTTAAGAGATAAAAAGGTTCCCTGGACGTCCTTCTTTTCTTTATATTTACTCCGAACCACACTGTCCTTGATTGTCCTCGCCCCCCGGAATATAATTCTAGGTTTAGGAGGTAAAACTCTGGCAAGATCATGATCATGAAGGAGCAGATGCCAATTTTTCTCCACAATCTTACGGACTTGAAAGTGTTCTTGTTGGTAATTGAAAATGCATGAGAACACTTTCGTATCCTCATTTGTCATGGTCTCATCCCTTTTCTTCAGCAGAGCTGATCTGTCCTTCCTGCCTGCACGGTCAATAGCTGCATCAAGTTCTTGGGAGGAATATCCCTTTTCCAAAAATCTGTCTCTTAGAATTTCAGATTGTGCTTGATATTCACCAGGTTCGGAACAATTCCTCCTAATCCGCTGGAACTGACCTTGTGGGACCGCTCTAAGCCACTGTCTATGATGGCAGCTGTCAATCTGGATGTAACTATTTACATCGACCTTCTTAAAGAAAGTCTTGGTTTTATACGACCCCTCCTCCACGTAAATAATTAAATCCAAAAATTCTAGCGATGTCTCACTGAATTTGTAATCAAACTGCAGGTTCCAATCATTGACAGCGATCTCACTCCAGAATGTAATGAGCTGGTCCTCTGTGCCTGTCCATATCATTAGGAGGTCGTCAATGTACCTCCTATAGAGTTTGATGTATTGCCCCCACCTTGGATTAACCCAAATGGCATCCTGCTCCCACTTGCCCATAAATAAATTGGCATACGTTGGTGCCAATTTCGCCCCCATAGCCGTTCCTAATATTTGCCTATAAAAAACTCCATCAAACGTGAATACGTTGTGTTCGATGACAAATAAAATGAACTTGAGGACGAATTCCCGATGGATGTCAGGAAGCCAGTTGTTCTGGATGCATAACGCCTCAACAGATGCAATCCCTCTCTCCACATCTATAATGGAATACAAGGATCTAACGTCGGAAGTCACAATGATATCCCCTGGATCCCACTGAATATTCCCTATTTCCCTTAGTACGTCCCCCGTATCCGACAGGTGAGAGTGATTCAATTTCACAAGACCCTGTAGGACCACATCCACATACTCCCCTATCCTGCTGGTGACAGAATCAATACCAGAAATTATGGGGCGGCCTGGTGGGTTCGTTAGTGATTTATGCAATTTCGGGATGTGATAGAATGTGGGTACCCTGTAAGAGTCCACCAACAGGTATTCTAGTTCATCGTTACATAAGACCCCCTGATCATGAGCATCTTTCAACATCACATTAAGGGCAGTCCTGTATTCAGGAAGGGGATTTCTCTGCAGTTTTTCATATGTGGTTGTGTCCGACAAAAGTCGGAGTGCCTCGTTTTTATAAGCTGACTTGTCCAGCACCACCACCCCCCCCCCTTGTCTGCCGGTTTAATTACGATGGTGTCATTAGCCCCCAGGGATTTCAATGCCATACGTTCCCTGTGGCTCATATTATTAAACCCATTGGGTTTCAGACTTTTGATCTCCTTTTCCACAATGTTTACAAAGGCTGAAATTATGCCCTGTTTATGGTGTGCTGGGTAAAAACGAGACTTGGCCTTAAGGCCAGTGTGGTTTGATCTCTCCATCCCACCTTCTACATCATGTGCCCTCCCAGTGTTCGTGTCATTGCTGGCAAAATGTTTTTTTAAACAAAGTTTACGGCCTAGTTTCGCTACATCGATGAAATTATCAAATCCTCTAAGGTGGGTTGTGGGGGCAAACTTGAGACCCCTCGCTAACACTCGCTTATCCATATCAGTCAGCTTATACTGGGATAGGTTGAATATTCCTATATCTACCTCCTTCTCTGGGTCATTTGTTGAGTGCCCCCTGCCCTTCTGTCCCCTCCTCCCCCTCCTTCGCCTAGGGGTGCCACCCTGTTCCTCAGCACTCGTGGTGAGTGAATTTGTGCTTGGTGTACCACTGTCTGGCCTCCCTCCCCCAAAAAAGGCGGTTCAGCCTGATTGGATGTTATCTCAATCTCATTTTCATTGCATTGCCCCCCAGTTCCTTGATTGTCATCCCTGTTGATGGTCTCCGAAATAATGTTCCTATTGCCACTGCGATTTCGCATATGGCGATTAAAATTAGAATAGTTGGGAGGATTTTCCCTCATTGGGCGTCCCCCCCCCCCCATTCCCCCATCCGCCTCCCTGAGGCCCACCAAAGTTTCCAACTCCCTGGGGTACGCTAAGCGGTATATGCTGCCCTGTCATTGGATGAATCCAGTACGGAATTGGAGGATTGATGTTTGGGCCATTATATGGGGCATTATAAGGACCATACAGACTATAGGTCTGACCACCTCGGGGATGTTGATTGTATAATCCCCTCTGCCCCCCACCCTGATGATTCCCATCCCTCCCCTGCCCACCTCGCTGTCTACTCCTCGACCTTCCCCCCGCCAACCTTGAGTTACCATCATTGGGGCCCACATGTGCCCCTACATCATTAGTAGCCATATCCACTTCCTGGTTGGCCTGTTTGTATGTAAAGACCTTCCCCTGATCATAATCCTGCTGATCACGCACCAGTTTACCCCTCTTAATGCGACATATGTCCTTTTCAAGTTTCACCAGCTTTTCGTGGGATTCCCCCGCAAGCTTTTTGAGGAGTGGATCCTCTGCATGAGGTGCTAGAAGGCGTCGGACATCTTCAATGTCAACTTCTAGCTCCAATATATGATTATTCTTATATTGAACAATAAGTTCCATTAAGGACCTTGTGCAAGTTTCCAGGATTTTCTCCCAGGCCACTTCAAACCCTTCATCCCCCTCCCTTCCAGCCGCCCTCTTATCAATTCGGAGTCCCCTGGGTGTCAGGCCTCTTTTAAGATATAGGCCGAGTGTCTTGACCTCCCAGAGGCATTTCTTTTTCCGGGTTAGGAGAGATTCTAATCTTTTGACATCCTTGTTAATGTCCACCCTTTCCTCACAGTTGGCCAGTTCCTCATTGCATAATAGACTCTCAAAGTCCACACAGTCTTGATCCTCAAAGAGGGACATGGTAAGATGTAGTAAACCCCCTAAAAATAAATACACAGAAAGTATAGAACAACACCTTATCAGTCCCTACCCCGTACTAAGCTGCAGGTTCCAAGCTGATAGGGGGGAATCAGCAACACAACAAGCAAGAAAGAAAGAATGGGAACCGCGCTACCTCCCCAGTAACGCCCCCCACCTCAGGAGACACCCCTATCTCCCAACCCCTGCCAAAAAGTAACTTTCCAATGGGTTCGCTCACAAGCAAATAAAAAAACACTCACAAAAAATAAATAAAGTAAAATAAAATGAAAAAAATGAATAAGGATAAAAATAAAAATAAAAATAAAAATAGAAAATAAAAAATAAAAAATAAAATCAAATGAAAATAAAAACTAACCCAAAAAAATGAAACGTAATATAAAATAAAACACACAAATTAAAAGCAAGCAAACAGTTTACTTATCACTTTGTTATAAGACACAATTAATGAATACAAAAAAGATACACAAAAACAAGTATTATCATTGATCGTAAATGAATAATATCACAGTCATGTGCCCCATTAGCTAGAAAAGAAGAAAGGAGAAAATTGTAAACCTTCAGTAGGAATCAGGATGTAGAGTAGAACACACACACAGTAGACAGAGGAAGGGACCACCTGAAGGGAAGATGAAATCTCCACAACCCAAACGTAAGAGGGTTCTGTGCCACGATAGCACAGATCAAATGCCACTCAATCAGTCCACTGTCTACAACAATCCAAAGAAATGTCCCACTTAAGTCCACTTCTGAAGATGGAACAGAATCAAAGCCTTTACAAATAGCCAAACAAGCTAGAGTCCTTGCTCCAACGGGAAAACTTCACAGAGAAAACAGCCCCTTCACACTCCGCAGACCCTTTGCCGGTTCTTCAAAGGAGAGGGTGGGGGAGAGGGGACAGGGGGAATGACCCACACCGTACCTTGAAGGGCTGCGAAGGCAGGAGTAACCTCTTCACGCTCCACCAGTCCTTTACCAGTTCTTAAAAAGGAGGGTGGAAGTGGGAGGAGGAAGACGGTGCTCCACAACGTGCCTGAAGAGCTACAAGGATAATGTCAAAAAGGAATGGACGTCCCACCACCACCTGTGTGCTCAAAGGCAACCTGCCCAACGTCCTTTTCAAAAAACTGTTGATGCACGTAGACCCCCTAAGGTTGCGCTAAATGAGTCAATAGTTCTCAAACCTCACCCATAGGGTGGGAGGGGGATGGCGCAAGGGGAAATGGAAAAGAGCCCACCAGATTCACCCACGAGCAATATGTCCGCGGGGAAGTGCCCCTGTCCAGACTTAGCCTCTGATCTAATCCAGGAAGAGAGGGCAAAGTCCAAAATATCCCCCTTCTGCAACAATGACTCTGCCACCTAGAAACAAAGTAATGAGGCAAAAAACAAAAATCCGAAATGTCCCTTGATATCAGCAATCCTGTACGCCTGGAATATAGCCCCATACACCAGTAACGGAGCGCAAACCGTCCCCAGAAGAAGAAACGCCAGGTGATGACCCAGCAGTCCGCACGCGCCAAGAGAACACGAGATAGCGCTCGAGCCGCTATAATCACGTGTTCGCGCTGCGGGCACAAAATGGAACAAACCGACGCGTTTCGGAGCTCGCACGGGCAACACCAGATGCCGGCTCCTTAATCATGGTAAGGAAAATTGTGCCATACCTGTCCTAAAATAGACTCCATCTCCCCCCACCGCTGGCGCTCGATACCGGAAACCATCATGGCTATGGACAAGGAAAACGGACTATTTTCCAACATTTTGCTGTATCTCCCTGTTAGTCCCTCATTGACTTTCATTACGCATTAGATGATAAGTGTAATGGTGTATGGAAACAAAACAAAAAAGTAATAAATAACGAAAAAAATGAGCTATATCCCAAAAGAAAGTCCCTTGAAACCACTACAATGGCTCACGACAGCCATATAACCAACAAACAGTACCGCCGCCTTTAACGTTATCCCCCGCACATTGATGGGGCAACATAACACTCTTCCACGACATTAGACACCTTACACCCACACAAGATTTCAAAACATTGTGGAGTGAAGAAATCCGGCCCGAACCGAAAGATGCAAAGGCCAAACCCAGCCATCATTTCCCCACCGCATAATAGTCTAACGTCCCGCAATCTTACATATTACAACATTCGGCAAAGATTCACCGACTTCATCTAAATCTACGCCGTGCTCCACCATCCACCGTTATATCATCACTGACAGGAACACGTTATGCACCATCCCACTTAAGGGGAAACCCCATACAAGAATGAACGGCGCATCCAGCGCTCCACAGTGATGTGGATCCATCCATATTCCAAATGCAAAAAAAGCAAAGTGGATACAAAAGGAGAGTAGAAAAGCAGGGGAAGGAACTAAAATAGAGGGAAGTGAAAAAGATCCATTTTGGATCTTAGACGTGAAAAGAACTTGAACCCCATCAGCCTTACATGGAATCATTACAAAAATTGTTTCACATTAGCACAGTTTCTTATCTTAGATGTTACACATTAAAGTGGAGCGATCTCTTAACAACATTTCCATGTTTTAGATATTACAATTTCGATAAATTAGACCTTTTAACATGGTATCATCAATGAGGATTCATCTTATTCAAACCTGAATGTTCTTCATTTAGCATTCAATTAAGCACATCATCAGTGACAGAATGCATATCCTCAACCAGTGTGCAATTCATATACTAGCAGCCCTTAAATTCCCCCATACATGTCATTTTGATTATAAAATGGTGAAAAGAAATGTAACAAAGGTGGAGAAAAGGAAGAAAGACAGTATACATTGTGGGATGCATAACATATAAATTTACATACAATTTAGACTACCTTAAAGGTTCTCAGTCCATTCACATTAAAGCGAACATGCTAAAATGAGCCATGTGTGAAACAATGTCTCAAACACAGCCTCACACCCTCATTGTCAAAAAAATCCCTTGTCATGAAACACTTAATGTGATAAAGAAAAGGGGGGGGGAAGGGGAAAGGAGAAACAGAGGACAAGGATTGTTCAAAGAACATATATTGTGATGTACATTTCATATTCATTACTCATGTGTGAAACATGTGATTCCTCACCATGTTCCAAAGCTGACCAGACTTAAAAGAACCTGGTATCCCATACCAAATTGAGAATAACATAATGGGATTTCCCCACATTTTTGAAACATGTCAATCGAGACTGAGGGTTTTAAATACTGAAGGTATGATCCCACACACGTTGGATCTACCAAATTCACTGTCAAGATCCCCAGTCACACCGGTGTGT
>JAWWEF010111068.1:0-10444 GCA_035582665.1 Siren reticulata | reverse complement strand
GTCTAAGGTCCTTTGTCTTTTTTTCTACGAAAAAGAACCCAGCACCAACCGGGGACGTAGAGGGGCGTATGTAGCCTCGACAGAGAGCGTCTTCTATGTACTCTTCCATGGCTCGGGTCTCTGCTTCTGACAAGGGATACACCCGACCACAGGGAGGTTGAGCACCAGGGACCAGTTCTATGGCGCAGTCGTATGATCGGTGTGGAGGTAGCTGCTCTTCCAGTCTTATTGTGAATACCTCGATCAGGTCGTGATAGGCTGGTGGGATACGAGACAGGTCGAGTTCAGCCAGTGCTACCGGATCTGTTTGGAAGGTCTGGGTATAATGGGTGGCGCAGCCAGGGCCCCATGACAGGATGGTGCCTGTGGTCCAGGCGATCTGGGGCTGATGCATCCGTAACCAGAGCAGACCCAGAACCACGGGGGCAGAAGGTGATGAGATCAGGTCAAAGACTAGGTGCTCACTGTGGTGTACATGTGTGTGATGGGTCTGGATGCACCCATCTGTGTTTTGCAAGGATGGGTGCACTGAACCATATCACAAGCATGTACATCCATGTAACCTCACATACAAGCACGTACATCGCAGTAGTGTACACACATAACACAGGGAAGGTACCCGTGTCTTCAATGTGCACCCGCGTGCACAAGAAACCCCAGTTTTATACCCATCTGGGTGCTCTCCGACTGCTTGCGAGCAGTCAGAAGTAGCATGTGTAAAAACCATTCGTAAATGGTCTTTACACATGTTACAGAATCCCACTTGGCGGGGCCGCATACGGATGGCAATGCGCAAGGGCCATTCGTAGGTGGTATGAGTAAAAACCATGCAGAGTCTGTATGCAGACTCCGCATGCGGATGAGGTTCACAGAGTACATGTGCTCTGCATCTGACTGTGTTTAAAGAATCGCGCGGTTCGTAAAAACCATGCGTAAACAGTGTTTACACATGGTTTCTCCAATTTACGACTGCTAAATAATCAGGGCCTTAGAGTCAGGTCAAAATGGAATTTGGAAATCGAAATGACTGAAGAGGAGTGCCCAGCAGGCTTGTTTGGAGTTAAGATACTTTGATTGTTTGAGATATTCTAGGTTCTTGTGGATGGAGTAGACTGTTACAGGAAAATGACTCCCCTCAAGCAGGTACCACCACTCATCAAAAGCAATTTTGATAGCGAGGAGCTCTCTGTTACCAAAATCGTAGTTCTTCTCTGCAGAACAAAACTTGTGAGAGAGATAGGCACACTGGAGAAAATGACCAGAGTCTTCATCTAACTGAGATATTACGACCCCTGCTGCCACATTGGAGGTGTCTACCTCTACAAAAAAAAGTCTGAGCATCATCTGGGTGTCTGAGGATGGGTGCTGATAGAAATCTTTCTTTGAGAGCTAGAAAATAATGTTGAGCTTTGACCAGTTTTTTGTATCTTGGCTTTTCTTAGTCAGATCTGTAATGAGCCCCATGAGTTCTGAGTAGTCGTTAATAAATCTATGATAGCATTTGCAAATCCCAGAAATCTTTGTATCTGTTTTAAAGAAGAGGGTTGAGGACAGTCGTTAAGGGTTAGGACTTTATTTTGATCCATAGCAATCCCCTCTGAAGAAATAACATGCGCCAGAAATACCACTTGGTTTTGATCAAAAGTGTATTTTTCCAGTTTGGTGTAAAGTCCATTTAATCTGAGATGACACAGGACTTCAGTAACATGAACTTGATACATAGTAGGGTTGGGTGTGAAAATAAGGATATCATCAAGACAGACACATAAATGCACTCTGAGCATGTTTCTGAAGACATCATTTATAAAGGCCTGGAAAACAGCGGGGGCATTGCAGAACCCCAAAGGCATGATGAGGTGCTCGTAATGACCTAACCTGGTGTTGAAAGTGGTTAACTACTCGTCCCCTTAGTTTATGTGTATGAGGTTATAGGCACTTCGTTAGTCCAATTTAGAGAAAATGTTAGTGCCACAAACTCTGTGAAACAGCTCAGAGAGGAGGGGCAAAGGATGTCTGTTTTTGATGGTTATCTGATTCTCTGTAATCAGTACACAGATTGAGTTAACCTCCTTTTTTCTGTATGAAGAAGAATCCAGCACCAGCAGGCAAAGAGGAAGGGCAAATGAATCCTTTTTTTTAGATTCTCATGGATATAATCTTCCATGACCTGGTTTTCTTGTAGGGAAAGTGGAAAGACTCATCCACGTGGCAGAGTACAGCCAGGGATTAAATCTACAGTGCAATCATAAAGTTGGCGTGGAGGTAGTATTTCAGTATTCTTCTTTAAGAAGACATCTGAGAAGGCATGCTAGCATGAAGGCAGTAGTTCAAGATTCAGAGTGGAAAGGTCTTGATCAATGGAAAAAGGAGGAGCATTAGGAGTGTGAGGCACTTAGAGGACCAGGAAGATATTTCTGCATGCAATGGATGGCTTGTGAAGTTGCAACCATTGTACACCCAGAACAACCAGGGTGTGACTTGCCATGATGACTTTGAAGGTTACTGTTTCCTCATGGTCTGTATTAATAGTCAGACAAAGGGGAATTGTCTGCTGAGATATAATTCCTGAACCAATGGGCTCGCCATCAAGTTCTGCAACAGACTGGAGGTTCCCGCTGGATTAAAGGTATGGTGAGACATAGCAAAAGCTTCATCAATGAATATTTCAGCTGCTCTAGAGTCAATCAGAGTGTCCACCATGCAGGAGCCCTCCTTTCAGGAGAGGGTAACAGGTATCAATAGCTGTGAAAGATTCTTGAAACTAAACCTGGCCTAAGCGCACTCCTTCAGATGTGCCTAGGCACTGGAATTTCCCGATCTCACCAGGTAGGAACTGGCAAAATGTCCAGGTGCTCCACAGTAGAGACACAACCCTGTGGATCATCTGCAGAGTTTTTGTCTTCAGACAACTTGGAGACCCGACCAGTCTCCATGGGTTCTTCGGGTGTTTTACTGGAAGTGACGGAGGTAGGATTTATAATGTTACACACTGGTGATCTGGTGGTGAGGGAATGTGTGAGCCTATGTGCTCCCACTTTTTCCTGATGTCTCTCATTAATCATGAAATCATTATGAGTTACCAGAGAGATATGTTCCTCTAGAGTGCCAGGAGTGGGAAGTAGCTAGAACTGATCTTTCAGACATTCTTGTAGACCTTGATGAAAGGCTGTTTTTGTCATGGAACTCTGGGCTGGCAGATGAGAATGGAGGCCACTGGCATTCTTAAGTCAGATGTAGTGCTGCTTACTGGAGAGATGGTAGTGTAAGCGGTGAGTAGCTAGCTGTCATGAGTGGCCGTAGCGTGACAGCAGACCGTGCAGAGTGAAACCAGGTTACAAAGAAAAGGATAGTCCTAACATGCCAAGGTCAAGCCAAATTAGCAGGTGCCAAGCCAGCGGGTGTGCAAAGACAAGCCTTAAGTCTGTTCTGAGATCAAACCCATACAATCAAAAGAAGTACCAGGGGTCAAGCGAAGAAGTCCACATTTATTCTGAAGTCAAGACAGCCGTGTCAAGATATCCAGGGGGGATGAAAAAAAGCTGAGTCAAAGGACATTCCAAGTTCAGTAACCACGATCTTCACCATCAGCGATCAGCAACACAAGGATAAACGAGCAGGAATCTGATACCAGGATATGTGGAATTGCCGTGGTCAGGCCCCAGGCAGAATAAATACTCTTTCTCCGGCAAGTGATCAGAACCTGAGCAGAAGCAGGTGCAAGAAAGGAGCAATGGAATGTGACAACAGACCCTGCACTCTAGGAAAAGACAGAACGAGCAAAAGCAAGAGAAAGCATAAAAGAGTTAATCCTATGGGCAGGGTCTCCCCCTCAGGAGGGATGCTCGGAGCTGTGATTGTGTCATGATGGTTCCAGAAGTGTCAGAAGATACATGCGAGTCTATGGAGGCAGAGACAGGTACCACGGGTTGAGTACTGGAAAACTGCACAGAATGACTGTGCAGCACGACCAAAAGTGCATTAGGCAAAGGAGTGTCTTTGGCAGCAGAAACATTCTCAGTACAGCCGCCAGTGGAGGTATTGTTTAAGACAAGCTAGTGCCATGACCACAGTTTAAAGTGGATCTGGACTCAAATCGACCCCTGTCACCAGGGTTTGAAACTCAATGGTATACTGGAGAAGGCTACACGTCCCCTGTTGGAGCTCCATAAGCTGACCTCCAGCCTGTTCTCACTGACCAGGGAGATCGAAAATGGATTGGAGAGCTGCTTCAAAATTACAAAAAGTCTGGCGAACTGGTGAACTCTGTTCAAGCAGAGGTGACGCCCATTCAAGAGCTGACCCACGTAGAAGATTGATGACAAACGTGATCTTGACTGTATCTGAAGAATAGACTGGTGGACAGCACTGGAAGTGCATGCTGCACTGGTTCAAGAATGCACACAGACCTTCGTTTTGACCAGAAAACTTGTCAGGCAATGGACGATTCAGAACAATGGTCACTGATGCCTGAGACGATGGAGCAGGAGTTGCAGGAATGACCGGTGCAGCTGTAGGAGGCTGTAGTGCATTCAGAAGGGTAAGCACAGAGTCCGACTTACTGTCAGTTTGCTAGATTTCAGATGTATGTTGAGCAATGGCGGCAGCTTGAGCATGCAAAGACTTCAATATTTTGTGCGAATCCATGGTGGCGGTCTGTATAAACTGTCACGACTGGCTCAAATTGGACAGAACCCACAGGTTGGATGAGAACACACGTATCAAAGCGAGCCCCATGACCACCACTGAAGAGATGACACTACCTGGTGGGGTAGAGGAAGGTAGGAAGAACACCTGGGAAAAGCAGAAACAATCTCCTGTACCGTGACATGGGCAGCACACCACAGAGACAGACAGTGTTGGGAAGGAGAATAGAAGACAGTTCAAAAGGCAGTCCGAGTTGGCAATGTGCAGGCAGTAGAAGGTACCAGTGAGTAGGTATAGGCAGGGTCGTAGGCAGTCCGGGTTGGCAACATGCAGACAAGTAGAAGTACCAGAGGTAGGCAAAGGTGAGGTCGTAGGCAGTCCAGATCGGCAACATGAAGACAGCAGAGGTACCAGGGACATGAGAAGGTGAGGTCTGTAGACAGTGTGGCTCAGCATCGTGAAGACAGCAGGAGACACCAAGGAGTAGATGAAGACAGGTCAACGACAGGCCGTGATCAAAACACGATAGCAATCAAGGTGAGGTGTAATCACAAGAGCAGATAGAAGACTATGCCGACTTGCTGGATGTCAGATCCAAAGAACCTTAAGTAGGGAGGCCAGGTGAAGTAAATGCAGGAACAGTAGAGGGGTGGGGAGTAGGAGGAGCAAAGGGAGGGGCTGAGAGAAAAGCGACAGGTAGGGTAGGCAGGAAAGAGGTACTACTTAAAGCTTGTGAACATGGGCCGGGCCTCCCCCTAGGGTAAATTGCCCAGGCCTGCAGTCATGTGACCATAGAGTTTACACAGCTGCCTGACAGCAAGTGCAGCAGCACCAGTGACAGGGTGGGTGCCAGTAGAAGGGGCCTTCTTCAGATCCACCTGCAAATGATGGATTTGTAGGTGTTGGATAAGAGCTGTTGTTCCCATGTGAGAGCCCTCCTCTGCCCTATGGACACCCTTTTGGCAAAGGGTGCACTGTGCAGTGGGTGAGCTCTGCACTGCCCAGCTACCTCCTCCTCCTGCATATGGGGTGGAGTGTTCTCCTCCTGGGGCTGCAAACTAGGCCCAGCTACCTCCTCCTTCTGCATATGGGGTGGAACATTCTACTCCTGGGGCTGCAAAAACACTTGTGATGGGACTTGTGTTTCTGTTTAAGTGCAAAGGAGTGTGGAAAGTGCACTTGTGATGAGATGTGAGATGTGTGTGCATCTGTGCCCAACAGTATGGGAGGTGCACTTGGTATGAGGTGTCAGATGTGTCTGTCTTTGTGCTCGGGAGTGTAGACATGCATTTCTCATGAGGTGTGTGTCCATCTGCTCCCGGAAGTGTGGAACGTGCATTTGTGATAAAGTGTCGTGTGTGTGTGCATCTGTTCCTAGGAGGCTGGAAGTGCACTTGTGATTTATTTAAGGGTTTTTTGGGGGTGTGGCTTAAACCTTGTGGTTATCAGTGCACTTTACAGGAGGAAAGAGCAAAGCACATCAGTTGTATTAGGAATATAGGCAGGGAGTACATATCAGTTACAGAGAGAACATAGGTGGTACACATCAGCAGGTGAGAGGCGAGAGAAGAAATACATTAGGGAGCCGCAGCCCAGACAGAAAGGCCAGAGAGAGATTGGTGTAATGGTGAACCAAAGTTCTAGAGCACATCCATGTAACAGAGCCTGATATGGGGTGAGAGCTAGGTGGGGTTGGGGGAACAGGTGGGTTTTAAGGAGTTTCCTGAAGGACAGGAGAGAGGAAGCGTTGCTGATGTGTTGATCTGTGTGTCATGGGCAGGTTTAGCAATGTGGGGCAGGTGGGAAAGCAGGTAGGGATGGAAGCCACCGCAGACCTGTGGACTGGATAGGAGCCCCCCCCCGTGAGTTTTTCAGCCCAATGAATCATATACCTGGAAGACAGAATGTCAAGAAGGAAAATGACTCAAGTCCAGAATGTACTGAGTCAAGCTGAGCAAGCCAAAACAGAGACCAGAGGGCGAGCAAAGAGGAGTCAGGAGCAGTCCGAGATCGAAAGCCAGCCAGTCACACCAAAACATGGGAGAAGAGAAGAAATCCAGTAAACGGTCTGTAGGTCAGCCAGCCGGTAATGACGATGCCAAGGAGTGCGTGAAGAAGGGTTGGGAGGAAGCTGGGTCAGGAAAACAAAGGACAAGGATGATTAGCAACTCAGGAATGCAGGAACAAGTATGCAGACTCAACATGCCTTGGTTGTGGCAGGCTTAATATACTCCTCCAGAGAGTCAAGGAAAAGAGGGAGCCAATGAGATACAGTGAGAGAAAAAGAATAGGAAGAGAGTAAGGTGAAACATGGCAGTAGAAGAGTCAGGGAGATAAAAGATTCACTCCCGCATGCGGGATCTCCCCCTGAGGAGGGAAGCCCATTGTTGCGATCGTGTGATGATGGGATTTATTCCATCCATTGGGACATGTGCAAGGCTGGGTACGAGACCGGGTAAGATAGACAGCGTGCTCTTGCTAGAAGTGGGCACATCTGGTGGTTGTGCAGGCTGAGAGGAGAAGCATGGTGGGACACGCTGATTACGAGTGGCCCTGTGGGCCCAAGGTGGAGGAATGGTGAGTATTACAGAGGTGTGCATTTCCTTAGCATTATCGGTAGGTGCAGTATCCGAGCGGTGACGTGGCACCACAGTACCCCCCTTCAAAGACGCCCCCTGAGCGGAAGGGGCAGGCTTGTTCGGGTAAGTCAGGTGGAACTGATGGACCGCCACAGGGGCATGAACAATAGCGGCAGGGTGTTACGGTAGAGGCAGGACAGATACAGTAGCTGGATGGAGGCTGTCAGCAGGTCACCCTCAGGGGGTAGCACAAAGGTGAGTAGCAGGTGCTGCCGGTGCTGGTCTGGCATCTGTGTGCAGGGTAGTGTCACGGCTGGGGAACAACAGACAGCAGGATGGAGACCATCCAGGACACACCAGCAGGTGGCAGCACTAAAGGTTATAACATATATTACCAAAAGTCCCCAAATAACATTATACTCAGGCCACGAAACCCAGACCCACAACGACGTTGCAAGTTTGGAGTTGGTAAGGCTTCCCAGATATCGTGTAGTCAGGGATCAAAGAAAGTGCCGCAGACAGTTCAGGACTTGAAGCAAAGTCAGTATACCATATAATAGAACCAAGGCCAATGGATAAAACAGGAGACTGTCTAGAATCCAGGCCAGGTTCAAATTACCAGTTAACGATGAAGTCACAAGGAAAAACAAAAGAAAGTCCAAGATGCAGGCCAAGATCAGGAGACCAGGAGACAGTCCAACATGGGGCACAAGCAAAGAGGAATCCACAAGGCAAGCCAGGTTGTATCCAGGAGAGCAGTCAGGATCAGCAGAATCAAGCATGTCAGGACACTATGCGGACTGAGGGTCTGACTGACTGCAGCTGGCTTAAATACCTCCCCGCCAGGTGAATGAGGCAGGAAAGGAACAGACCAGGTGCAAGACAAAAATCACAGAAAAAGAAAAATTACCAAACACCCAAGAGCAGCGTCATAACAAGAACAGAATAGGAAACAGAGAAAAAAGTCCTCCCACAGATGGGGTCTCCCGCTAAGGAGGGAAACCACGGAGCTGTGATCATGTCAAGATGGTATGGTGACCCCCAAAAGAAGTGGAAGGGGAACACACCGCAGATGCAGTACCCTTATCCTGGAGCCACACAGCAGGTGCAGAAGCGCTCGCGGTAAGAACAGGTGCACAAGTGCTCGCATTAGAGGCGACAGGTGCAGTGCTGCCATTATTGTGCTGGGACCCGGTAAAGGGTGCATTGCAGCAGTGTTCATGACTCTGAGGAACAGAGGGCACCCGAGAATTGGTCGAAGACCTGGTAACCGAGCTAGGCACGACACGGGCCTGAAAGGAAGCGGAGGGCACCCCAGATACCGAGTGAACAGCTGAAACTTGAGACCTAGTACGGTGGCCATTTGTCTGTAATGTAAGCACCTCTGAGTGGCACTGGGGTCAGGAACAGGAAAAACAAACTAAGCAGGATCAGTAATCTGGGTCAAGGAAACAGGCACGTAGGACTGGAGCTCTTGAGACGTGAAGTACACGCTATCACAGCGCAATCAGAAATGATCAAGAGTCCTCCTTATATCAGAAAGGAACAGGAAGGGGAGGAGCTAGTACTCAGGGGAGGAGGACCTTCTGGGAGTACTAAAAGGAGGCTGTTGGGGGTGGAGCTCCCTTTGTCTACTGGCCCGGGACCTGGTAAGAGGCTGTGTGTGAGGTAAGGGAGGTAACACCTTAAGGGGTATGTCTGGAGGCTTTCTGAAGGCATGAGGCAGGGGAATGTCCCCAGGAGGTAAAGCATGAGCTGGGTGCAAAGAAGGACCCCCCTTGCCTAGCCCCTGTGCAGGTGCTCCCGAACTCCTCTGAGTTCGGGAGACGCCTGCACTCGGCTCCGAACGCGGAGCCCGTCTCCCAGGCAACCGCTGCCCAGCATCCGCGTCTCTGCGTGACGTTCGGACGTTGCTGGGCAACGTGCTGGGAGATGCCCACAGAGACGCGTCCGCGCTGCCTGTCCGTGGACGAGCTCCCTGCACCGGGCCACCGGGTGAAGGTGGGTGGCCACCCCGGACATTGGGCAGTCGGGGGGACGTCCACCGTGGGGTGGAGAGCTGGTGGTCTTCAGTCCCCCCCCTACATCTGTTGGGTCTGTGGCCCCACCGCCCTTTGCGGGGGTGTGGAGTTCTGTCGCTGTCTGGCCCCCTGCCGGTGGCTGCGGTGTGGCGACCCTGACCTGTTACTCTGGGACCCCGGGGGATGCTCGATTCGCCTATCTCTCCGAAGTGGCATATTTGACTGTGGGCTCCCTTGATCCTGCCTGGAGGTGACGACAAGGCGCTTGGCTATCCTCTCCCTCTCTTCTCGCCCTCCCACTTGGATGGGGTGTGCAGACTCTCCCTTCGTGACAGCGTTCATTGTAGCTCTTACGTTTCCCCTTTGGCCTGTTTCTCTGTTGTATGGTGCATATTCCTGATCCCTGGACCTGTCATGATCTCCTTGCCTACCCGTCCACCCTCTGCTGGCTCCACCGCCCTGTCTTCTCCTTTGCATTTGCCGTCTGTGTCTTCTCACTCTCTCCTTGCCTGCCTGTGCTGGTGGGGTGGGTCATCGGCGCTCTCTCATGGCCCTCGGCCATTGCCTATTGTTCCCCTTCCACCACGTGTCTGGGAGCTGGCTTGTGACTACAAATCCTTTCACTCTCTCCTCGCCCTCCCTCAAGGGTGGGGTGTGTTATTAGTGCTTTCTCGAGCCCTTCTGCTGTTCCCTACTGTCTCCTCTTGCCTGCTTGCCTATATGCTGGCCTGTGATTACTCTCATTCTCCTGCCGGTCTCCGGTGACTTGGATTGTTTGCGGTCTGTGCTTTGGTGACTCATCTACTGCAACGCTCCCTAGCGTTGTCTGGTGGGGAGGCGGCTGTGGGTACTTGCTCCCCTCTTGCCCCCGTGCGGGTGTATCAACATGGGGAAGAAGAACAAATCTGCTACCCAGGCCACCATGGACTCGTACACTTGCAGCGGTGGCCAGCAGGCGGTGGGGGAGGCATCTTTGCAGGTTGCGGAGGAGGTTCCTGCCGCTGAGGGATCGCCACCTACAATGGACCTGTTAGTTCAGCAGGTCAAGGCCCAGATGGCTACTGTCACGAATCAACTGGAACAGGTGGCACAACTGAAGGCGAGCATGGCGACCAAGGTGGCTCAGCTTGACCAGGTGGTCTCACGCTTTGACAGTACTGTCAAGACAGTGGACGCCCTCAAGACCCGGGTCACGGACAC